>JADGIL010051230.1:0-15080 GCA_020352625.1 Cactoblastis cactorum
CAAAAGATTATCGAACAAAGTGGTACATACATACTTTAGTTAAATGTCAATAAACTATAATAAAAAATGTTTTGAATTTTCTTAAAAAATGCGAAGGAACTTTTTCCCCGACCTATTATTCTCCTATATACCTATATTATATTTTTGTGTATTTAGTAAAAATAAAATATATATTCAGAATAGTAAAGGCATTATCAATTCACAGTGAACGGGTTATAACAAAAGGTTCGCCCATGTAGTCGCTTTCACTCTCAGCGGAGCAACACAAAAAGCCCTTTGCGATACTGAAATGTTTTTGTGTACACGATTATGTTCCAATAGGCGTGTAACTATATCGATAACGTCAGAAAACAGGCCTATTTTCATATTATTAATGAAATCGTTGTAGTTTCTTATTTCAATGTAAAATATATCTCGGAAATATTTTGTTTGCGTGTGCTTTTCTTTTTATTTCAGCTGAGATTTTGTTTTCCTTCATTTTATAAATGAAAACTTGACATCGTTTTTCCTGCAGGATATTAGGAATTATAAATAAATATTATACAAGCATTTATATTTAATATTCAGATTAAACAAAAATACTTTGAAATAATAAAGTCGCAGCACATCTGTGACTTTATAGTTTCTAGCCTGTAATCGAAGTACACGATGAAGCATGACTACGGTTAGTTTTGTCATAGAGTTACATCCAAATGTGGCTGAACAAATGTCCGGGACCACCGACAGGAACCTGTTTTGAAGTTAAATTACTAAAGTTTGACAAGCGGTCCGACTCGCTAAACTACGCCAGCAATAATTCTGCATAGCGTGCCTGGAAGACAATCGCTCGATACTTAAATTAATGCAACAAAACTTGACTGAGAGGTAGCCGAAACCAAGTTGCCGAGTTTGCAGTAAAACAGTTTTATGTAATTCATATAGGCACAAATATTCTTTTAAAGTAAATTTCATAAAACTTTTAACGATGTACATAGGGAAAAATTTGTAACTGACTTGTTAGGTGTTAACGTGATCTTAGTTTTACTTGTAATTAAAGATACATCATTAAATAATCCTAAATGAAAAATAAAACTTATATTATTTTATCTCTTCACAGACCAATAAAATGTAGTCTTAACTCTATGCTATTTTGTAAAACACACAACATACAAGCGTGGCGGACGGCGCAGGTGCCCCTCGGAGCCCATGATCGCTTTCCTCTCTACCTGCAATGAAATACTTCTCCCAAGATATTTTACCAGCTCGCTCCTCAAATTGATGCCGAAGATTATCTTTTTGTGGCGACATTTCTCATTATATTTCCATTTAATTGGACTTCGCCCCGAATCCAAATTGAATTATAGGAATGCTTCATTATTGAGATTATTATTGTTTTATTGTACGTGTGATACATTAAAATAAGTTGCGAATGTGTTAGCCGGCCTGCACTGAATCGGGCCAGCACGATATTAATTTCGAGTCGAGTTCTGGGACACCGACGGGCTTATAAGATTAGAATAATTTTCTCATTCCGAGGACTCCCCGCGAGCGCAACCAGCAGTTTAATTAAAACTAACAGTTGTCTCACACAGTCTTATCCGGCAATTTGCGAGGTATTACAGGCCGAACTTCGTCCACAAATTATCTTGACTCCATTTAACAAAGCGGTTATGTTAATACGATCTTACCAGATTGAGAAGAATGTTTTTGCTGTAACAGGAGTGTGGCGAATTACGGTATTAAGGTGAATTATGATATTTAATTTGGCCTCTTAATAATGCGGGGTCCGTGCAAGCGCAGTCTCCGCCGGCCAGCTATCATTAAACGCAGCGCAAATGAGCTTTTTATAGACATCATAACACTGCAGATGCTGGAACGAACTATTGAATTAGTAATTTTCTTTAATATACTCACTTTACGGTTGTTCGAATGGCGCCTTTAAAGTTAAAGCATTCATCAAATATTTAATTTGTTTCAGACAAAGTTTTAAATGTTCTATGAGTTGCTAACATTTTCTTCGATTTTTTTAAACAATAAGATGGAAAGAAGTATTTATTAATCTTGAAGTTTTTTTTAGTATTTATGTACACAATATCGTTGCAAATAAACTGTTTCTATATGTCCGAATAAAATTCGCCTGTCTCCATGCATATAAATAGAGTTGCGCACGTCGTGAAATATTATGTGACGCAAATGTTAGGGGATGAATCTGAGAAGGCTGACACCGAGTCAGTTAGCCCCCCTATAACGGACGAAATCCTTTATCTTTACTACGAAATAAAGGAAAAAGTACCAATTTCTCTGCAATATCTTATGCGTATGAGTGCTTATGAAATATGAATTCTATCTCACAAAACATATTATTTCGTTATTACTGAATATATTGCTACACGTTTCGGAGTTATATGGCATACGTTTTCTTTATAAGCAAAAATAAAAGCGTCGGGAGAGCAATGAATAAAGCACCGTGGATCTAGCTGTTAAAATGTAAATTTGGCCAATTCATGAAGATTACATTACATTTAATATTCTACAAGTACGAACGAATATCTTGTCGTTTGGATGTACATAAGTAAACTAAATCTAAAAATAACACGAATACATTTATTTATTTATAATGTCAAGCGCATCTAGATGTAGTTTTACTTCTCAATTTTATAAGTCTGCTTTGCATTAAAACCATGTAGGTAAATTTTCTTGATTTATAAATATATACCAAATATATAGGTATAAATAAATAGGGACAAATCACACAGATTGATTTAGCCGCCGACAAACTGTTTTACAGTTTGAGAGTTAATAGGCTTATTGTACTGTTTTTTTAATGAATCAATGAATAATGAATATATTTTTAAAAGCCCCAAAGTAAGTTTGAGATTTGGGTTATGGGATAATAACTCAACGATACTATATTTTATAACAAATACACATATAGATAAACATCCAAGACCCAGGCCAATCAGAAAAAGGTGAGAAAAATTTTCAATCATGAACTGACCGAGGATCGAACCCGAGACCGCTTAAGTAACTGCCAAAAACGTTATCCATTACACCATGGAGGTCGTCAAAAGTTTGTTGTGGTATACAGAAGTAGTGATTTTAATGTGTGTTTAGATTTTATTTACTACATATCACTCTTACAAATCAAACAGATAGAATTAAGAACCAAAAAGTTGCGAATTTTTATATAAATCTACTTTGCTATTTTAATAATATTATTTTCCACATCACATGTTTATTTTGTACCATAATAGAAAGCCATTGAACAGATTTTAGTAGTTGAATTCAAGATTTTCCTCATTTCCCCTTTATTCCGAGTGGAAGATCGCGAGGGCAAAGTTCAGAGAAAGTTTGGAGATTGGCTCTGCCTCCCCAGTTTGCTCGTCAGCAGCGCGTAACGGCAATGGCGCCCGCGTTCTGGCTGTCTTAAGAAAGAAACCTTATTGTTATTGTCTAGTCAATTTCATTTTTGGCTTGGTAATGATTAGCTTCCTGATTAATATTTGATTTATATGAGTTTATTGTACTTTGCAATACAAATATTGTCTCCCTTTTAAGGTTATTGTTCTTACAGTAGATATGCAAATCCTGAAAACAACGGGAGATTTGAAATAAATTTTTACTTAATTTATGTATGTACATAAATATATACAAAAATTAAAAGATAATACATATTTAGCTTTTTTACTTATTTGCTTAATTTAGTTTTAATTTAGTACCTTGAAGTAATAGAATGTTGATAAATTGCATATCGAATCAATAATCAATTCGTACAATGATATATTTATGGCAATTATTTATGAATAAAAAAAATATGGCAAACATGCCTTAAAACTAGAACCAATAATGTTATACCAATCAATATGAAAACAATGCATAAGTAAAATAAGACGGGGTTTTCGACAGGTTGAAAAGAAGCAATCTCTGAGCCAACAAGGATTAGTTAGGACGAAAACCATTAGGACGTGGTCGCGCATGTCTGCTGAACATTTAGCCGGCGACCGCGGCGATCTGTCCCGAACAATAAGTCTCTCGACAAAAGCCGCCCGTTCCAACAAGTCGGAAACTTTTGTAAGTTTAGCTCTTTCTCTACTCTTGCAGCGGTCGCGGATCTCACAATGGGGGAATAATCGTTAGGGCCAGTCATAAGAAAAGACATTACAAAAACAACGACGCACTCAAACCCATATTACTCAACGGTTTGTCAGTGCCAACTACTTCATTTCGAGATTTCTCTACTGTTATTGCTTTGCGGTGCTCAGATTCTAATATCTTTTGTGCCGATAGTTATGGACACGTTTTGAGAGAGATAGCTGAATGAACGTAATAAAATACTCTATCACTGACTTGAAATTTTCCGTTTCTAAAGAGTTTTATACATATGTATATTTACCTATTGCAATACTTTTCCAGAACCTTAGTAAGTCTTGGTAATTACCGATTTTCCTTCATTGACTACATATTTTCTTCACCTCGTATAGAATAAAATGGCTGAATAAATATTGAAATGACTATCCTTCTTACCAACTTCGACAAGATGAGGGATAAAAGAGTGTGAAAACCAAGCTGAGAGCGATGTAAGGCGACATAACGAAGGAACGCGATCCGGCGTCACTTCCGGCGGCCGTCACGTGGGAACGACTTCCGGTGAGGCGCCAGTCCGCTCTGCTCCTCCACTTACAATCACTTAGCTCTCCGACACCCGCCTCTTGGGCACACTCAACGAAATGAACGTTTATTCTACAGGAATATTACGGACGCGCTTGTTGGTGAATCTGGTTGGTTGGTAAAAATAATTGTATATTGTGTATTTATAAATATAGAAGACTCAGAGAATAAATAAGCTCTAAGTAGATTTTTTAACTATAATAACCATTTTACTTGGCTTTCGAGTTCATAAAATAAGTAAGTTAATTCAAGCTGAAAATGTCACCGACATTTTCCCTTCTCATTGAAAAGTTAATTTTGATCCGGAACTTTGTCTTGTTTGAAACAAAAAGAAATTTATTCTGTTTGGTCGAAGTCAGAATTTTGAATGAACATTTTAATCCTAACACTCGTTTTGCCATAAATCTGCGTCCATTGGCAAGATCTCAGTTATTTTCATATGTCGGTTTAATTTCCGTTTTGGCATTGTTTTCAGAGGGAAATTCGATTGGTACCAGAGACGGGAGTCGATACGCGCCTATGTAATTTCCTTTCATATTCAATTTAATTCTTTGAGGGATGCACGTCAGCCGACCCCATATTTTACGAGAACAGAACTCGTTATACAGAATCGTAAAAAGAAAAATTCATTTCGTTCTCTGAATGGGGCTCATAATTTGAATTTAGTTTAATAGCCATCCATTGTTATTGGCTTAAGGTTTGCAGCAAATCCAGCGAACGTATTTTCGAAATAAGTTTATATACACGAATAAATACTTAATTTTGAAAATTAGAACTTACAAAATGTGTAAACTTATGTAACTGTCGATAAGAAGTTCGATAAATCGTAGAAGAAAATGGCTTAAAATAAACTTTACACTAGTGGATCAGTATCAGCAACACAATTGAAACAAGTATGACGATAACGATAACCCAATTATAAAGAGTGGCTTAGTACATCCAGTTAAATGAAATATTTAGTGTGCCAGTGTAGTGTATTGTAGTGATGTCTAAATCAGTGTGCGTGCAGGGCTTACTGGCGGTCTACACGCGATATCGCCTGTCGCACTATCGACTTACACCCTGTTAAATCTGCCCCAATATTTGTACAGCCTATTCATTACCATCGCGGCGCTTTATTTTATTGTTTCTTCTTGTTACGACGCCTTTCTGTGCGCCTATTAAAATTTGTCAAATGGAAATTAAGTGCTTGCTATTGTTACGCGCGTATGAATTTGAAACATGTTTGGGTTATTTACTGTTGATTAGGTTGAAGGCCCTACATTTAGATATTCATTCTATGAGAACAATATTTTATTAAGTTAATTTATTATGCATGATGATGATGAGTTTAGTAAAACATTAATTTTAAAAGTACATACGTATGTTTTATATTATTTTTTTATTACGACAATGATAAGGCGTATTTTATTAAACCCTAGTTTAAAAAAAAGTAATTCATTGTTTAACAGACAATTTTCAATTGGACGTTTGAATAAGTAAAAATAAGTGTGGGTTCAGGAACGCGACGTAACGCTGCGGAACGAAACGACACCAAAGCCCGTGAATAGTGAGAGGCTGTGAAAGAAAATCTAATTTGGATTTGAGGGATTACATCGAGACATCGAGACTTGTTTCGGCCTAGTCATAAAATAACGACAAACAGAAAAGTATTCTATGTCAAAGAACAATGTTTTCCATATCCAGAAACATTTTTTATGTATATGTATGAATATTGTATTACGAAACATTTTTTATATACATAATTACTTAACTACCCATATGTAATGTGGGTAGTTTTTATTATTACAATTATATACTTTTTAATTTTTATAGATCACTTATAGATATTTATAAATTATATACTCACACACAATTAATATACTGAACATTACTATCATTAGTATAAAAGTTGGCATCTCTGTAATCCCATTAATTTTATGGGGTAGTGTAGAAAAGGGAGACAAGTTGCCCTCGCGCCGTCTTGCTGTTCAAATTGAATCAGTCGCAAAAGGTTTCCGAGACACGGCTATTTTATTAAGATTTTATCTTTTCCTCCGGGTTAAATTGCCAGTGTTTCATACTTGATAATTAGATTTCACAATATGAGATCAAGGGAATTAAGCTCTTAGAAATTTATATTGAAGCTGAAGACCTCTAGTGGACACAATTTTAATACAAGTTTCAGTTTATTTTTATATACATTTGATTTTATGTCTTACTTTTGGGTAAGAGCCTGCCATATTTTTATTCACACACCTTTGCCCATATGGTTATGTTTGACCAGTTGGCAAACATCTGAATACAGAATGGCTGCAAAAGAAATGAATATCCAAGGACGAAATATTGCAATAATTTGGTAAGCTTTTACCCAACTGGCTGAGATTATTGCAATGGACAAAAAATAATCTGATGGAAAATATTATTACGATGACCATGAAGAAGCAGCTAAATTGGTTGTTACCAGATTAGATCGTTTTGACATCGGTTGTCCTATTGAAAACACGTCACGGACACGCCACGTACGCGATTGGTAATTAAGGGTATGACGCAGGGAAATTCAAATTTCCGAGTCACCACACCGGTATTGTCTCCTCACCTTCCACCCTGCATGTACTCGGTGACCTCACACATAGTATTTATTTTTATAAGTATTTTTTGTGGTATATTTATATTTAACCTTTGACTAGCTTTTGATCACGCTCCTTCATGTAAAAATAACATATTTCGACGTAAATTTACTTTGAAGTTTAAAAAGGTTGCGTTAAGGAAAATGTAAATATGAATAAGTATTGTGATATGGCAGATTGAAGGATCAATAAGCAAATAAGTAATAATAGGGAAAGATGATGAATTTTCCATATTGAGATAAGGAAAACTTACAATTTTCTGATGTTACTATTTATATTATACGTATGTTTATCCTATTGGCATATCAAAGTCTCATAACTGATCCATTTCAGATACGGAATTTATGATGTTTTCGTTTATATTTGTTTAAATATAATAATATTTGTTTAAATATATAATATTTTAATTTTTTTAAGTATTATATTGCTTTTTGTATACAATATAGCAGTAGAAATTCAGAACTGGCCATCAGGTTATTTATAGACGACATAAAACAGATGTCAAGCTACTTACAAGTCAGAATGAATAATATTTACTGCTATAGACTAGAGCCAAGATTCGGGAAGAGTAACGCTTGCCCCGGGTCGGAGTTCGATCGCAGTTAGGTGCATATTTCATGTTGCCCGCGGGGTCTTTTATTTGTGTCTGCGCGATGACATGTGGGTCCCAATTGTTTTACTGCTTTCATTAAAATCTCCATCACTTCCGGCTACAGGCGGTTTTCGATATAAAAGTTTTATATTTGATTTTTTATACATGGGAGCAGGCAAACGAGCATGCGGATCACCATGAAAGAAGTTGTCATGATCAGGATATGAATCTTTCAACAACCAGTTAATTTTCATTAATAGAATAAAATTATTGTATACTTTTTCATTGCCACTAATGCTAGTATTTGATACTTATTAATATTTGACAAATCCGATCTAACGAGTAAATGTCGTATAGGTAGGCATTACCTATCTGTAAATCCGACATAAAATTTTCAAAATAAAATTCTACTAAGATCTAGTATGAACTTGTCAATTACACAAAATATGACTTTATTTTTAGTCTATTTTAGCTGAGGACCAAGTTAAATAGATGACATTATCAAATTACAACATAGTTTCAGTAACGTTATAGCATGTCATTTGATCGTGTAATTTGTTCATGGTAACCTTCGTGTTTGTATGGAAATGGCTTGTAATGAAACAATCTCGTGAATAGATTATTTGGCTACATAGGGAGTATGGTAATATTTAAATGATTACTGAAAACAGCCCATAAAATTTGATGAGCTGAGCTATATCTATTTAATTATAATCATGGCGTTTAGGAATTTGTGTCATCGCTTATGTTTTTTTGTTTCCGAATATTTAATAATATTGTTGTTAATTTGAGGCAAAATAAACATAAGTATTTTTGTTTATGGTTTTAATATAATAAATAATTGATAGCGTTAATATAAGTGTTGACTGCACCACAGCCAAAAGACTACCAACAAATCTATCAGGTTCATTCAGACCCGTAGTTTCAGAGCTATTATTTAAGAAGGGTTAATAATAGTATTGCCGTATATATGACTAATATGTTCCTAAATACTGGCATTACGTTAAGAAACTCACCAGATGTAATTAATAAAATATCTATCTATAATGGGATCAAGGTATATTATGATAAATCGTTCCCAATATTTGGAAGCATATTGCGGGCAGAACAAGGATGACGAGGGGAATAAAGATAGAATTAAGTTATCGTGGTATTCGACTCTGTTATTTATGGTAGAAAGAAATGTAACCAGAGCTACGCTTATCTACTAACTATTAATTTCGGCAATAATTAAACCTGACCAAGTCATTTATTACTGCCTACGTGGATTTGCGATAGCACCCTACTGAATATTTAGGAATCAGAATAGCATCTTCCTACTTGTATTAATTTAATTTATAAACTTATGATTTCTTCCATAACATTTTACAGACTTAGAGATAAAGACTTCAAGTCACTTTTTACGCATAAAATCCGACCCCAATTATCGCTAATGGAAAATTAATGGGACGGGTAATTTGCAAAATGTCACCCTCGATAAATATCAAATCCACGGATTGCGAAATTTTCGATAATTCTTATAGCTGTTTTAATTTTAACTTCAATGAAATAAACGATGATAGGGACACTATTTATCTCTCGATTTTATTTTCACAAATAGTAGAAGTTCATGATTTATTAACGAAAAAACTAATTCGTTTATATGTATAAATGAAACTAACGTACAAAGTAAAATATTCCGCAAAATAGCAAATAGTTTGGATAGCTGGTTAAGGAAAAAACATTATTACTTTTTTTTGAAATTTCAAAACGTAACGTAAATAACAATCTAGATATGTTATATTATATATAACTTATACAAACTCAGACATTTATTTATTGATCTAAGTCTACAAAGCATAAAATCAAGAGAGAAGCGAGGGCCCACTTTTTGCTGGGCTGAAAAAGTTGGACCTCCGTCTCCGAGTTTAAATACAACCGTATTTACAAATTAATAGTTACAAATTAATACCTTCGAAAAGTTAATCCAATTTTCACACATGGAAGTTTAGACTCTTGTTTAAACTGTGTTTAAACAAAAATAAGTGATTGCCCATTTTAAGTGGTACGGCTAATTCTGTATTTTCCGCGGCATCATTGTCACGTTCAAAAATTTTTACAACATTGGACAGTTTTGGGAAGATTTTATTGGCTCATTGGGTCACGTCCCGGCGAAAGATCGCCTCTCGGCGGAGTGGCTGCCGTTCACGCGATGTGGGTTAACAGCGCGATTCATCGCCGGAACAGATCGTTTTATGATTTCAGTCAAGATATTTTTATGTAAGATTCAATACCAAATCGACGTTTTATTAAAGACCTTTGAGTATATGTTGCCTGTTACGTTTCTTTTGATTTTATGTCATACTGGAGAACTTCTCATGCTACTTTCATCCCACTGGAATATTCGGGTAAAAACTAGAGTTTAGCTAGCTTCCTAGACAATTTTACTCGCTTTTTAATGGCGAAATTATTATTAGAATCGGTTTAGTTCTTTTGCAAACATTTTAGAAAATTTCTTATTACTTTTCGTTTTACTTACAACAATATTTCATAAAGGTACAGTTAGCCATATTTTCTCAATATAATATTTACGTATATGAAGTAATTGTTATAGTCTGAATTTACGTTAGCGAACGGGAAAACGGGTAAATAACACGAATGGTGCCTATGAAATTGCTTGTCGAAGACTCGTCCATGTCGGAGGACATTACAATGCAAGGTAAACCGCTAATACTCACGTAAAGGTTGTTTTATGACTCTTTTATCTCCCCTCGTCACGGATCAACACCAGGGCCTCCCTTCGTCTTATAAAAATTCTTAATTCACGAATCGTATCAAGATAAATGATTAATCGAAAATTATAGCGAATATATTTTTTGGGACTGACAAAGTTGTATAGTACCTCTACAGATTATTTGAACCCAATATATTTCTACATATAATCGTTTATTGATTGTACAGATGTACCTTGTTTTTGTGGCACAACGTAAATAAATACATTTAATTACGCCCGGGTAGACATTACAGCGTCTATTTAACCTCGTCTTGAATACTCTAGCTCGCGGTGAATGGAGGGTGCATGACAATAAAACTAAATCACTGAAGCTCTGTCTATTGTGCCTCTCGGCGCCGGCGGAAAGCGGGCATATGCGGGAGACAACTTGTTTCACGCCGGAAATAAAATAACTATATCATATAACTTATAGGAACATTTGGTAGGCTGAAGACGCCTCGCGACTTTATCATAAACTTTGCATGTTTATTATATATAACCGGCACGTGTATTTCGTATATTAAGTATAACAATGAGTTCATGGAATTCAGTTCAATGGAAATCCTATGAAAATTTTCGATTACTGCAAATGTAACAGGAATAATATTGCCTTCGTTTTCATAATTATTGTGCAAGATCACTTATTACCAGCAATAAATGTAAATTGCATGCATGAAACAAGTCGTTATATTTTCAATGTGAATAGTGATAAAAACTGTTTTACTGGATTTTAAATTTATTTTTCGTTTGCATATTAAGTATTATGGACTTTAATTTATAATGAACAAAAATAATGTCATAAATATTTTTATGACAAACTAGCTTTTGCTCGCAGTTTCGCTCGCGTGGAATTTGTTCGGCCACATTAAGTTTCGTGACAGTGACCATTTCCGGGATAAAAAGTAGCTTATCTTTTATTCTAGGTCATAGTCCATCGCTGTGACAATTTCATCCAGATCCATTCGGTAATTTTTGTGTGATGCGCGTACAAACAGACAGACAAAAATTCTAAAAACAATCGTTTTGGCTTATATAGACCTTATAATACTATATAATATTTTCTTAAATATCTCCCATGTACAGACATAGCTCAGTTACAATTGTATTATATGTATAGATAATATTAAGTGATGCGAATTAAATCAAATAGAATACTTATTCTTTTATTGTCAGTAAATATACTCGTATATATTTAAAAAAAAAGAATACATTTATTAAGATTTAAATCTCAGTTTCTATCTAAGTGCAAATCTTCGTGTCCGGTTGTGACCTGAATATCGAAACAATCAATGGAGTTTGTCGCGTCTACCAAATTGAATCCCGCGATCGTGTTGGGCGTCGTCGGGCGGCCGACGCGCCGTGGCCTTCCGGAAACCGGACGCGCGCTCTTCGTCCCCACTCTATCATGCTCATTCTAACGAAGATACCATTTTACACAGGTGTTTCTATATTTATCTATATCAATTTAACATTATTAAAGTTACTTATTTAAATGTAGATAGAATAGAAATTATATTTTTATCTAGGTATCTCGTGTTTTACCATTTGCAAATTAATACTTAATTTGGACAAATGTACATAGACACTTACATATTTAATTAATTCATCTAAGATATTGTTCCACTTGTGTAATATTTTTGATATAAGAACATAATAACTTACACTACTTACTATCAGCAGCAAGTCATTGATCAAGTATAAGTATTATGTAAGTATTTATTTTACTTATAAAACACTAAAATCACATATACTCCTTTAAAACAGCGAAGCCAATACGTAACCTTGATTGTTTGTAAACAATTGATCTAAAGCTTTGTGCGAACTCGCGGGAATATTAAACTCTTTGAAACCTCTTTGATGTAGTTTCCATGTTTGATTTTGAAATTTTGCTTTCTGTGTTCGACTTGGACTCGATTTAACGTTAACGTGTTTAACGGCTCCCGGATATATTGTTCTTGATTTTCAAACAATAAACACGATTTAGTATAACCGTATTCGATTTCTAAAACATTTGATCTATCGGATTTATGAAAATACATTTATGGCTTCGAATGTCAATTAATGTGAGATAAAGTATTTATGTATATACTTTGTGTATCTCAAAAACAAAATTATGCTATTTATAATAGAGCTGATAAATCAATGATAAATAAGATATAAGAATATGTATTATGTCTTACTTGAATACATATTCTTTTGAGTTTCTTACCTTAGAAAGTAGGGTTATAAAAGGGGATGTTATTGATTTCCTAGACTTTAAAATGTTGGATGGAAATAACAATTGGAAATATATTTATATACCCAATAGTGGTATAATAATTATATGTATACTTATTTAAATTAGGCTTTAACAGACTTTAATTGATTAACTATCATAATAATGTATATATTTTCATAAACAAATCTTTAGGTTATTAATTAAGGTAATTGGACTGACCAAAATAAGAGAGAAATTTCATTATATAAAATATTTTCATTACAAGATTAAAGGGATTTGTAAATTAATTCAACTGAAACTGCTTTTGTTCAAACAGTTTACTATTAAAACGATATCTAAATGAGAAAATAAGGTCAGAACGGTTTGGACACTCCCTCGGGGACGATTTCCTATTCGAGACCTTTAACTCTGGTGCAGGTAAATACACAATGGACCATTACCCTTCCTGTGTTGCCTATTCAAATTTGTTACTTCTATTATACATAGATTTTGGATAAAGTGCGAGTTCCTAATTCAATACTATTCTGTTAATGGCAAATGACACTGAATTAAACATATATCTATGTGTCTTAATTGTTTAAAAGTTATATTTTGTATGTTTCTACAAAATTTCATAATTTACAAAAAAATTGCTAATTTTTATAAATTCCATCTTTCAATTATATTTTGTTGCTTATGGTTACTTATACATTAATTATTTTCGCACATAATTTTTATTAATATTAACGTAGGTAATTGATTATGTTTAACATGTTTAATTAATTTGTTAAATCGTTTTCTCTTTCAAGTTTAAAACTAGAAATACTTAATGTTAACGCCAGAACGTAAATTCCTAGTCGTTACTATTATCTTAACTTCAATAATGTTTTATTACATATTAAAACAGTTTAAAAAAGTAATTCTGTATAATGCATTTATATAAAATATAATATACATTAACAGTACATTACAATTGGAAATCTTGCCTCAGTTCTGTTTATGTTAATTGACACTGACGAAGGCTCTCCAGCCGCCAATAAGGCCTGATTTTCCTCCATGAGGAAGTTGGCAAACAAGCCTCCGTCATACGACAGACGAGGATACGCTTTTAGCTTTATATATCTATATAACATATACAGTCTTTATCTGTACTAATATTATATAGAGGAAAGCTTTATTTGTTTGTTTGAATTGAATAAGCTCCGAAACTACTCTTGGAGTTTAAAAGTTCTTTTACAATTAGAATCCTAGACTTTCTGTGATGAACATAGGCTGAGGCAGAAATATGCTCAAAACATTAGGAAATAATACATATTTCCTAATGTTTTGAGATTTTTCATTGTTGAATTTTTATTCAACGCGTGTGAACCCGGGACGGGCTGCTAGTCAGATATGTAGTTATTTAACAACCGAGGCGACCGTACTCTATCCCACAAATGGTAAATTCTTTCGGTACACTTAACAGGAAACCTGTCACATTCACAGATCATTATGAATGATCTGAGGTCTCATTTATAGATGAAGGTTTGAAATAGAAAATAGTAATTTAAATGCATATTGTTCTTAAAAAGGAGACTGAAAGATAAAAAAAGGACAGAAAAAAATCGCTAAGTTTTATATGACTGCCTATTTAAGTGCCTTTTCTTTGTAGTGTTATGCTACTAAATAATAAAAAGTTCGTGAGGATGTTTGTTACCCGATTAAGTTACATCTGATGAAATTTAAAGTACACAAGGAATACTTCTTATATAACTCTTTTGTGGCATTCATTGGCTATTTATATGTACATTACATATCTGGCTAGTATTTATGAGTGCATCCCATGGCACTCATTTTAATCGTTTAAATTTTTTGTTAGCGGACAGCACGAATGACCAAATTTAGATCATAATTTTTTAATTCAATAAGGATCTTGTGTCTTTAAATATCTGATTACTGTGAGATTTTTCCAAATGCGGTGCATGAAGATCTGGTGTTTCAACTCGTTACTGGTATTTAACATATTTCCCTAATGCCTGTTTATTTTAGTGGATGCTGAGAAAAGATCTCTAAGATTCCCAAGCTGTAATCTGAAACGTTATTTAGTAAAGCGGTTTCTTTGGTGTTAGTAATTTATGCAAGCTACCGCTTTCTAATTTAAGTTGGAATAAACAAGTTACGACCGCCATCAAGCGTTACGACTTCGCATAGTCTTAATGATACCAGTGCCCGAAAATAAAGACGGTTTATTGTGCACACGCATGCTTTTATAATGTAATCGTTGTAGCACTATCATTAGTATTA
>JADGIL010051243.1:0-11393 GCA_020352625.1 Cactoblastis cactorum
ACACAATTTTGTTTGTGAATGTGTGTTTTCTTTCAATGTGTAAAGTCGTCCCCCTCGCACCAAAATCAACAGATATTTTTGTAGGAAAATTTGACTGCGTCACTTATCCATTTCCTAAATAATCTAAGGTTAACGGCACTTCATAATACAATTTACCCATTACCCTATACCGTTACCGTACCTTTAATAAAAAAAATAACCAGGCGAAGATTTTTAACACAAAATGCCAAATTATAATTATCATAATAAAAAAGTTGCATTAGGTATAAATTTTATAACATTGTGTTTGGTTAAGTTTTTGGTGATAATCTAGTGGGCCATTAAACCATTAGTAATATGTAAACTTACATATTACGTTTACAGAATTTATCATAAAAATGTCCAAAGATTATAAAAAATCGATAATAAGTATTGATATAGCAAGAAGAAAAAGTAGTATTAAACCGAAGCTGGTATGTAATTTATCTGAAAAATGGAATGATCAAACTTTTAAGGTCACTAGGTACTTACAATATCTATTACAAAGTACATAATGTATACAGATCCTAGTTATTGATCAAACTATCAATGTATTTCATACGGAAAATAAGTCAATGTAATGAATGCTTCTCAAGATCAATAAATTTACTATAAAAAGGAACAGTTATTTAGCGATATTGATATATTAAATACGTATTATGTCCGAAATTAAAGCATCGCCACCAACACGTTCTGCTAAACAGGTAACACGCAATTATGCTTAAACACTACTTCCTTCAGAGACTGTCTTGAGAAAGTAAAAAATTATTTTAAAACTAACAAAAATCGCAACTTATTAACTTGTAAATTTATTTAGCGATTATCAAACTTCTAAGGATTTTATAGCAACTTAGTAGCTCGCAATTATTTGTTTGCGATTGTCAAACTTTAGGGATTTTTCACTTTTCGATTGTCGTTACGCCTCGTTGGCACAGTAGGTTCGAATCCCAGTCAAGTCACCAAGAAAAAGGTCTCTTTTAGACAGGCCGGGGTTTTGGATATTTATATAATATGTATTTAAGTATTATATTTGTATAGTACCCCATAATTTAAGTCTCGAACGTAGTTTGGGACTAACTCAATTTGTGTAATTTGACCCTATATAAAAAAAAATCTTAAAGGTGAGAATCTACCAGCCGACTTACCAGTTGAACTCAAAAAAACCATTCAAAGAAGATGACGTGAAGAAGATATTGAAGAGAGTCGTAGATAGCGAACTAGAAGAAGTGGAGTACAGTGAGAAGGAGATCCCAGAGCTGATTCTAAGTCTGACTGACTTGGTTCGTAATGCTATCAAAGAAGAAAACTATAACAGGTAGGTTCAAGAGGGTATTTCTAAAAAAAACTCATGACAGTTTAATTGTAAAATTCGTATGCACAAAGAAGATTTAAAACAATACAATACACTGGTTCAAGGGTCGGAGCAACGCACGAGAGAGGGGGCGGTTTGGGCGGGAATCATAGCTCGGTGACATTTTTCTTAAGGGTAGGCAAACGAGCAGGCGGGTCACGTGATGTTAAGTGATCAACGCCCCCATAAACAACACCCGGAGGTCACAGAAGCGTTGCGGCCTAGGGATTTACGCGCTCTTTTCTTGAAGGTTTCGATGTAATATTGGTCCGGAAATACCGCTGCAGGCAGTATAATATACGGGATCGTATAATATAATATACAGAATATCGGGAAAAAATTATATACCTACGTATTATTTATTTTTCCCAATATTCCCACGGGAATTAAGAAATGAAAGGCTTTTAGTTTAAAGCGTTTGTACCCACAGTTTGTAACTTCAATATTATAATATGGCTAATAGACTATATGTATACTTATGTTTATTTCAATTCTGTGACATTGTCATATATTTTCCCATCAATTTCAAACTAAGCTTTTCAAATGTTTCAAATTCAAGAGTAATCAAAAGAGTAAAATTTTCTGATTGTATTTAATTTTATACTTATTTGATCAAATAAGTAGGTACCGATACAATTATAAGTAATAATATCATACAATTCTTAATTTTTTTTTATACTAAAAATGCAAATAATATCGCGAGGATGGTCTATATCTTGCCGTTCATTGCTGGATTTATAACTATGCCGATCATATGTTGGTGCTGTTGCAAAGATCGAAAGTAAATCCTAATAAAAGTTAAAAAAAAATCATATTACCCGTAAAAATACTATGGAGATGTTCGTGATATTACCATTTCTGGCAGGCATGGCGACGTTTTATATCTGTTTCGGACGTCGATCTAAATAAGGTATTCATAAGTCTGTAAATGTTTTATGTAATTATCATGATGTCCATGTTTTGTAAATTTTGTAATCTTGTAACTCCACTCAACCGATTGGCGGATCCGCATTCGGTATTTAGAGATCCTGGTGTTTACCGGGATCTTGTTTTACAGGATTGTATACATACCTATCATGCCCTTTTCATTCATGATCATTTGTTTGTTTGTGAAATTACAATAGACAATTTTTTCTCAAAGGCCGGCAACGCTTCTGTGAATACATGCATCCTTTTTCTGACCCCGACCAAATCGAAACTAACGAGCAATAAAATTATTGTTCTCATTATGGTTATAATCGTTGGTTCCATGTTGATTCATTAACATTTTCATAGTAGTTGATCACACATGATTTCAACTGTATTTCATAACAAAATCGAATATGATGTAGGACCGTATATTATACGCGTTCCGTCGCTCAAAACCGGACAAAATGTGGTTTGACTTAGTAATTCTTTTCATAGTAGTTTGCGCACGACTTCAGCAGTGAAAGTGTTAAACTCAACTCAGAAATTTTCCTTGCAGATATAGGATACTGGTGACGGCTACAATTGGTCAGCGACGACAACAAAGCGTCCAAATGTTTCACTCGTTTCTGTGGGACCACGAGCGAGACAGGTTCGCCTCCTACAATTACGAGAACCCGCACATATTCGCCAATGTCACCGTCTATGCTGTTTATTTAGATTAGTTTTTGTGTTATAAAATACTTGCCTCTCAGCTTTTTTGTCTTGTTAATTAATTATTCTGTTATTTTCATTTTGGGAAAATAACGCCTTTCGTGTTAAATTGGATGCGTGGTACGCAAGGCGTAATTTGTGTAAATTTTTGTTTATTTAAGGATTGTGGAATTGATGGCTAATTAATAATACACGATCATAAGCATTTTTACAGATCATACATATTTATTTATCCATTTCATAGTATAGATATCACACTGGCCCGTCCTTATAAAAATAAATGTGTAATACAATAACGACCCAGTCTGCGGCGGCTGGAGTGAGCGCGGGGCTCATTCTTGGACTTCCCGATTTAAAATATTGGCATCGATTCGGATACTAACCTACAACAATTTGGACACACAACATCGCGGTCACCCCAGCCTTCCGAATTACTATTGAATTTCTCAAATATCCTTATAGAAGAAAGTCAGAGATATTCTAAACCATTATACAGGTCGATATACACAAGATATATTAATAATATAATGTTTACATTACAAGAAATTCGCACATATTTGACACACAAAGCGAAGGATATCGTTATAAGAAGACTAAAGTAGCTTTAAGATATTGGTCCGAGACACTGAAGCGAGTTGTTTCCGCGTAGGCGATAGAGACTAGCACCAAGCCACCGTACGACGAGCAAGCGGCGCGGCTGCTGCCATCTGCCGCTCCTAAGCTACACAGTACAAAAGCTAACTACGTCCGGACACAAGCCCGGCGGGTGTGGTAGAACGCAAGCCCGCGCGCAGGACGCCCTCTAGCAAAAATGTTCCAAAAGGGTAAAAACATTTATAAAAATTCTAAAGAGTCAAGTAAGTGAGGCATGCATGTCGGAGTGCGGCCTGCGCACGCGCCCGCTTGAGCGGTTCCGGATCATCAGCCTCTCTGGATGCACTTTATCCGCATGATATGTGTTATATAGATAAAACATTTAAAGTAATGGGTACATATACCTTAACCACACTGTACATTATGGCGGTAAACGTTACTTACAACCTTACGAAAATAATAGTAGACAAATATATGCTAGGTATAAAAGAAATGCAGTGAATATTGGTATCAAAATATTACTCCTAATACACGTCATGTGATGAAGTATGTTTGATTAGATATGTGATATTTGTGTGTAAAGATAGATAAAAAGCTAGAAGTATATGAGACCGTTTACAGTCGTTTGTTTTATAAAAATATGACTTATTATATCATAGGTGACATCGACTATTTTGACTCTATTTTAGCCACAAAAATATTTCACATTTTCCACATAAGCTCGTCCGGTCGAAGGGTCGAGGCGAGGGCGAGGGGCGACGTGCCGTGCCACGCGTAATGCGCTCAAATCAATTTCGACAACTCTCTAACTAGAAAATAATTTACAAAACGTCTAAGTATAAAAAATATACAATAATTGTATATTTAAGCTCAAAATTAAAAAAAAATAACATGTCATGTACCGCTGCGTAAAAATATCTATCGCAAAACATCTAGCATACCTACTACAAAATATCACACGTAAGGTTTCTCTTCGTTCGTTTGAGTGAGTTTGAGTCGGAGAGTCGGCGAGGGGACGCGAGCGAGCGCTCGGGCGCAGGGCCAATTTTAAACATTTACTAATAAAATATTAAAGCTTAACATACATAAAGATTAAGCATCTCTGCACCTTAGATATATAATAGCCATTCAAAATAACTGCAGATTAAAATATCTCATCTTAAAAATAAAGTCTTAAACTATAATAAAAGACTCGTAAGTGTAGAAACAATTCCTAACTTAGGCCAAATTAATGCATAATGAAATGAGTAAAATATAAATTCATTGTAATTTCGCTGTCGCTTATCGAATTCCATCTCTTAAATATATGCTTATTAACAAATAAAATAATGTGTCAGACAAATAAAACTAGACAACACTGTTCGATCTGAGTTGGTATAGCACCGGTCAACTAACGTGCCAATAGCGCACATCAACCATTTTTGTATCATTCCTATCACTCACGAGCAATTATTATCGCTCGTTCACAAAGAGGAATTATAATAATGCGTTCAGGGTAATAAGTAAATATTAGATTAACGCGAGTAACTAGGATAAATCTTTACTCTCTTGGCACTTTATTTTTCCGTGATTTCTTCCTTGTATGTGGAGTAGGAAATTATGCATACAGATATTAAAATATGGCGATCGTGATGTAAATTTGAGATCGAACGATGTTGTGATCAGACTTATGAATTAGACGAAACGTAAAAAAACATCGTGCAACGTAATGAGATAGCCGCTGCGGCGAGCGGCGGTGGACGAGCAGCTTCAAACTCTAAAATAAACAATTGGCGGTGGTTTGTCTTGTTCAGTCCTCAAGGGAAACAATTCAGCTAGACTCTTTCTCCTTGTCCTTGGACTCTGAAATTATACAAAAAGTATTGTATCAATATAAAAAATAAAATAAAAAAACACGCAAATGGCGAATGCCTTCGGATACTAGGAATAGTATTTTTCGCCATTTTTCAATAAAAAAAATATATATTTACGTTAACTGTTATCGGAAGTGACGTTTGGTGATCTTAATTCATCACTTTTTTTTCTGTGATTATTTATATCATGCTACTTATAAACGAAGCCATGCCTTGATAAAATAACTCGAAGGTTCAAAAACAAGAAGGTTTTCAAACAAACTACTTGCTTAAGAATAAAAGTATTTGTATTTAAGTAAACTCGCCTTAATTTAGTGACATGTATGGTTTTTAATTACTTTATTTAGTGTTACGTATAAACGCACGAAAGCTTACTATGCAGTAGTATATTTATCCTAAAAGCATATGATAATATACATAAGTAATATTCGTTTTATATATGTACAGCTGAAAGCTGAAATCCGAAATTTGTTGACCAAACTGGCTAAACGTATACGTGATGGCACAGCATCAGATAGATTGCAGGGATAAAGTATATGGGGACAATGCACGTAGATTGAGTTAGTGCCAAAATAAGTTGTCGAGACTTTTGCTATGGGAAACTATAACTGAACTTGATACGTCTCATGATACTATAAGAGATTTCAAACTTATAAATATGATATGGAAAAATAAGTATACATTATTACATATACATTTCTTTAAGTGAATTTTCCAATGTCAATTTGTGATCCGATAAAACATCGGAAATTTTATTTGATAAGTACTTAGTGATATATTAAGTGCTCAATCAACTAATAATATTTATAAAATCATTATATCAGGCAAAAGGGCAATGATAAAAAAGCAATATCTCTTCAAACAAAGCATAAACAATCTATTTTATACAAACCACTTCTGCTGCAGCCTTCAATATGCGTTTAGCCTTATGCGTGCGTAGTTAACTCAAAATTAAAGCAAAATATACCTACGTTACCAATAAGTATTCATAATAGGGTTGCCACCTTTTGTATTCATTTGATTAAACGACATATGATTTTTATATCATAACATGAAATTTGAATTCTTGAATACGTATTTAAGCAGCAGGTCATATGGTGTATGTATAAATAATATTTTACAAACAAATTTTTATTTTATACATTGCCATAATAATTAACTACTTCATATTTAAGTTAATGATTTCTAGAACCTATATATTATACCTATATTAAGTTTAAAGAATAAATAAGATTTTGTTGGATATGTTGAAAAATCATTTTTCTTTAGTTTGATTAATAAAGGAAAAATGCACAATTACTTAACTCAAAAGTATATGTAAAATATAATCAATTATTTTTGCATATAATACTTATATAAAAATAATAAATTTATTTTTTTGCTATCTACTACGTCAATGATGGCAACCCTCCGATGTACGGTGAAGCATCTACGCGTCTACGCATGCCGCACGGTCACAATCGGATCTCACCTTCATCGCTGTTACCGTTAGTGAGTGGTTCCTCACCGTTCTTTTCATCGTTCTTCTCACCGTTCTCTTTTTTCTCCTCCTCCTTGGGATCCTTGTCTTTCTTGTCCTCCGAACTCTCTTTGGCGGGTTTTTTCTCCTTGCCAGACTTGCCCTTGGCCGGGGTAGCTGGTTTCGGCTTCGGCTCGAGAGACGGGTCTAGAACGAGCTTGCCGATGTTCTTGCGGTCGTGCATTTTCTGCATTGCTTCACCAACCTAAATAGATAACAATTCATATATATCAAAGAGGTAAAGGAACAAAGACTACCTCCGTGGTGTAATGGTTAAAGTACCTGACCGCTACTCAGGAGGTTCCGAGTTCCGGACCGGTCAGGTCATGATGGAAAATTATATTTTTCTGATTGGCCTGGGTCTTGGATGTTTATCTATACATGTATATATTATAAAATATAGTTTCGTTGAGTTAATATCCCATATTATAAGTCTCGAACTTAGTTTGGGTCTAACTTAATTTGTGTGATTTGTCCCTACATATTTATAAAGACATACACTTATTATCAAATATCAACATAGAGATAAAGCAGCCTTAGATCATATATTATGATCTAAGAAAGCAGCAGTCCTTTTGTTAAAAATAAAGAAGTAAAAAAAAAACAGAAATCTTGATATAAGAGTACAAATTCCGAAAGATTTGGAAACGCAAGTTTTAATTTTGTATTGATTTTTTTCCCTCTTGTAATACGCCAAATACAATCTGGATCCTAAAACATGCGAAGCGTGTTTCATACATTGTATCTTTTCACGACTTTTTGACCAAAGATGCAGCCACTGGCTGCTGGCAACTGGCTTCTAAAAAAGGAGGTTCTTAATTCCTTGGAATCTTTATTTAATCTAGAGCAGGCGAGTCAAATTTCAAACACCACTATTGTTTTCAAATTCAAGTTCCCTAATCAAACACGCCTATCTATGGATTCTTTTAGCTGTCTAGTCTGATATGGAATACTGACGTCCTCAAGTGCCCAGGTGGAGTCGACCAGCGGCTTGACCTTGCCCTCGCCCCACAGAGCGAAGACGTTCTCCACAGCGCGGCGGACGTAGTCCGTGCGCCCGTGCTGGAACAGCAGGTGTCGCAGGTTCAAACCCGCCAGACTCTTGTTCTCGTCGAACAGCTTGATCGGTGACACCTTGTCCACTTGCCACCACTATTGATGAAAAATAATATGTTATTTTTTAATATTAAAAAATTAATAATAATATCCATAAAGCATTATACTCGTACGTACAAATAAATCACCTAAATTATTGTGAAAGCTATTTACAATCGTTGCGTATTTTAAAAGTTCTAAGTGAGCAGACTAAGTATTTTATACTATGACTATGTATAATAAAATAATTTAAAAAATTACACTACTCATATTATTATCACATTGAAATCCATACTATTCTCCATACTGATATTCTAAATGTGAAAGTGAAAGAGCTTTGATTTTGTCAGTGTTTTACGTCAAAACGGAGCAACGGATTAGTGTGATTTATATGTGAAAATAGTTGAAGGCCTGGAGTGTGACATGGGCTATTTTTTATCTTTTCTACTCCCCACCACCGAATTTGACGCAAGCGAAGCCGCTGGCCATGCTAGTATTAAATAATCTTTAAGGAAATCCAGATTTGCCCTCTCCAAGCCACACGTATCGCGTGTACCTTCTTAGTACATGTGTACAAGAAATGGGCGACATAAATTAAGCTTTTCAGACGCGTTAATGTAGGACTTACAGTGCGTGCCGCGCTGATGAAACTCTTAGTTTCGCCCGCCACGATGTTAGATGATCCTGCGCATAATATAAAGTATGAAATAAAATAAATAGTTTGATATATTTTCAAATTGATTTCTCATAATTATTCAAATATTTCTTGCCTTGAACTACTATCATATTATGGTACTGAACGCAAGTACAATTCATTAATCTATAGACATTTCAAATTCAAATTGTTGTCCATTCACAAGAGAAATATTTTTTATGTAGAAAATAATGGAAACAATTTTGAATATAAGTATAAGCATGATAAATGCATTTATCTTCTATTTGTTTCACCACCGTAAGACTTCATCGCTGCTTTTTGTCAAACAAGATTGCAGTCATTAGCATGCAAATCTCAAAAAAATCCAATAGACGGACCTCATAGATTGTCTTAGCTATGCTATGCTAGAATGACTTACCATACAGGATGTACCGGCCCATGGGCTTCAGGAGGGAATAGCCGCGGTTGCATTCCTCACCACAGAGGCAGTCCAGGACGATGTCCAGGCCATCGGGGGACACTCTGGTGAGCAATGCAAAAATATATTAAGAAAGTATTTAGAGATAAAGGTAAGATAATTAATCACCGCTCATTATTTATGGTGACGGCGGTTGTACATACGTTAGAGAACAAGAAAAATCATAAAGTTGGGTTGGGCTGGCTGGGATAAACGCGGGTAGTATGCCACCACGCCAGTAGTATGACATCTGAATATCTCAATATTCAAAGTAGACGTTCAACAATTTACTATTGACACTCCTACCGTTATCTCTCGTCAATATAATTTGGTTTTAATAACTTAAATTATGTACACGCTGTACAAACGCAAATAAATTATTCGATTCTAAATTATAATTAATGTATGTAGCTAAGTATAATTTATTTATATCTTTTAAAATCGATAGCCGCAAGTTTAAAAAGTACTCTTCTTTAAAACTCGCAAAGTTCACATTAAATGTTGAAAGGAAAACAATTTAATCTGCTGGAGCCATAAAAACAAACCCCACACATCGAACACATGACAGGCACATTCCTATGCATAACCGCAACTTTTATAGGCGTACATCACTAGGGACGTACCCTTCAGAGCATTTTTGTATCCGAAAATAAATTCCATTTTATATCCCGGCTCCATTACATTCGTAACAAAGTATCTATTGTAATAAATAATACAACCATAACATCTTGTACAACAAAGCAATCCTATATTCTTTCCAACGAGAGTACATATCTGGTGGTGTTTATTTACTTTGGACTTGTGTGGCTGCGCTGTTTACGCGCATAAGAGCTCACCAGATATAAAAATATCTTTGTCTATTTACAAGAATTAAATACTGCGGCTGTTACGAACCAGCTGCCCCGAGGAGCGGGTTATAAACCGAACAATTAACGCGTCGGGCGACCATTTAATTGGGACCTTTTGGTGTACCCGCCTTGGATGCGGAAGGGATGTAGGAAGAGAAAGCTCACACTTGGCTGGTCGAGTATCGACACTGAAATATGTAACTGTAATAACTAGCAATTAACAAAGCTCGAGATCGGGAACAATTTGGTTTATTCCCTGGGAAACGGGAGTGCGCCGTGCATCAAGATAGTTTAGATTAATTTGTAAGGAGCGCTCGCGTGCTGCGAGCTTCGCGGACGAACAAACTTATCGCTTAACTATTCGTTTCCTACTTCGAGCCTCGATAAATTTCAATAACAGGTTGAGAGTTTATCCTTCGTCTATTTATAAGCTTCAGTCACTGAACCAGGCAGATATAAATCTGAATTTTCATCTAGCTAGATCTAAGCTGAGAATAATTTTCTTAAATGACAACATGTTGGATCTCTTTCCATCAGTTACTCGATAAAATAGTTTATAAGACAATCTATAAATTAAACAAATTTTCAAATGGTAGATATTTTGATACAGATAGAGAGAAACAGTATTACGTGCTAACGGAACAGATGAAGTCTAGATAAGCATAATAGTGGATGATGCTGGAACGGAGGTGATTCAGATTTCAGAACAGATCAGGTAAAAATATTCAACAGCTAATTATAATAAAAAAGATAAAATTATAGAATTCATCGAAGTGCGTGAAATATAAACATATAATACTACGTAGGGCAGAGTGTGCGGTGTATTTTTAGCGCATTCCTCCCGCATTCCTCCTTACGATTTCATCCCTTCTTTTATAGGAATTTAATGATCGAAAGAACATCTATTTTACGAGCATTCCGCTAATGAGATTTCAATTCTTTAATATCAATATTTCGCAGAGTGATGTAATCGTAAACAAAACCGTTAAATTTAATGATTCATCGAACATAAAGCAAATATACTCTTAAGCTACTAGGTAATTAACGCCATTATATACAAGAGCTTAATTAATTATAGATCGTTTTACACCAACTTATGAATCAACAAATATTTACGTACAACTTATAAAACAACACTTGGTTAAATATATCTATATATAAAAACGAAAAACACTCACTCACTCATCACGAAATCTCAAAAACTACTCAGTCAATGAAGATGAAATTTGGCAGGGAGGTAGATTGTAACTAGGAGACGTCCGCTAAGAAAGGATTTTTGGAAATTCCATTTCTAAGGGGGTAAAAAGGGGGTTGCAAATTTGTATGAAACTTAGTCATTTTTAATGTTGGACACATGAAATATGAGATTTAAATTATCGATTA
>JADGIL010051248.1:0-12916 GCA_020352625.1 Cactoblastis cactorum
TTATTGTAATATTACTTTTAATTAAATTTATAATTTTTAATTTTGATTTTTTTACAACTTTGGTAGCGACCGTAAATAATTAGTGAGAAAATAATATGAAAAAATAAATACTAAAATGCATAATTGATAAAAATTACAATATACAAATAACTGATGGATAACAATTCCAGTTTTTAATTTTTAGATTAGTTTGTTTCATTTTTGTTTGATTGCATATTTCCGATGTGATCTATCCTAAAATTTAAAACGATATGTGATGGTATTCATATCATGGTCTTCGATTATTGTGTTACACAAATATTGTTCTAAAAACTATATATATATATATATACGCTGTTTTAATATTGTAGAAATAGTATTTTAGGTTAAATATAAATACTCATTATTTTTTATAGAATATTCATCACGTTATGCGTTTTATTAAGGACGTACGTTCATTTATACAAGGAAGAAAACGGAGTATGTTTAGGATATAATCCTCGCAAAAACTTATAGCTTCTGATAACATTGAGGTGCGATCTTTATTGACAGTAAATGCCTACTTCAGATGCAGTATAAACTCTTTTCCATTTCTCCTTCTTTCTCTACAAACAATAGTTTATTGTGACAACCTCATTTTTTTCCTTAGTCAATAGACTTCATTGCTCATTTGTTTTCAAGTGGCTACCGCTAATCGACGTCACAGGAAACAGCGGTTATATGTATATATGGTTGGTGTTTCCCATATGCAGTAGATTTATACAAATAGCAAGCTTCGCCCGAGGCTTTACTTGCCTGGAATTTGGCCTATATGTTATTCTACCTATGTATATTACTATAAGGTTTCTCCAAATACGTCTAAGAGTTTTTTCATAAAAAAGTCACAAACATATATACATCCATCCATACATACATACATCCTCACAAACTTACGTATTTATAATATTAGTAAAGTAGTACAATAAATGTTATCCTTCTGTAATCCAATGGGCTATCTTGATGGGATTCGTGGAGAGCGTGACTACAGGCGACCTTGACTTCCAACCGGTTTGACTATGAACATGGTAAACCTTCGACCCGGCAGACTAGTAACAAAACCTGCTGTTGCCTATATTTAATGTTTAAATAGATCACTAAAGATGTAATATTCAAAGATACGTTTCGAACTTTGCAGATTTTTTAAGAGTACCAACGGTAAAACGGGAATCTTATTAGTAAGGCTCCGCTGTATGCCTGTCTGCAAGCTGTATCTCATGAACCGTGAATGCTAGACAGTTGAATTTTTCACAGATGATGTATTTCTGTTGCCGCTTCAGCAGTAACTGCTCCCGTTCCTGTGAATATTACGAGATAAAAAGTAGACTATAGCCTTATTCGATAAATGGTCCACCTAACATTAAAATAATTTATCAAATCGAACCTGAAGATCTTGAGATTAGCGCATTCAACTGAAGCAACTCTTACGCTTTAAAATATTAAGTACTAGCCGTCCGGGCCCACTTCGATGATTAATTATAAAAGAACCAAAGTAAAAAACATTACCTCTCATTAACAGCGGTGAATAACTCATAGGGAGGCAAACAAGCAGGCGGGTCACGAGATGTTAAGTGATCACCGCCGTCAATAGACAATTGCAACACCCGCGGGGTTACAGAAGCGTTGCCGGCCTGTAAAAAACCTCGCCCTCTCCATTTGGGGAGGGCGGAGAAGTTGGGCCGCCGGCTCTCCCACTCACCGTTTTTTCAAATAAATGATCATTCATTCACCGGACGAAGCATGACGGCTGATAACCGCCATTCAGGCGTCGGTCTTCTGTGGGAGTGTGGTACTTCCCCGGACGAGCCAACTCATTCGTGCCACAGGCTAAAAAGAAGCCTGTAGCTGGCTCAACACCACTGCAAGTAGTGGCTTCATACCACTACTAGCAGTGGCTCCATAACACTATAATTACTTTTTCATTCACTTATAATTAATCATGATTGTATAGTGTATGTCAAAAATTTGTAACTTAACTTTCTTTGGCTCTCCGATGACTGCCATATTTATTACATCTTATTATCATCACAATGTTTATTTTTTTAAAGACTTTATTGTAAATACATATCATCCGAAAACAAGTAGTACTTACTTTTGATTTACAAATCTTCAATTTAACTTTATTTTATATACAATTCAACTTAGGTTTAATATAAAATTTAAAATAAAATCTGATATGGTGTAGAATAGTTTTAGGATCAAAGATTTTTACGGGAACATTCAATTTTAAATGTACGAAACTCGTCCAACTAATCGAGAACCAATGGAACCCTACGTACCGAAGCTAAAGCAATATTTTCTGCTGAATGTAAATAAAGCGACGAAAGATGTCGAGTAAAAGGGCTCAGAAATGCGCTCGAGAATTCTTACAAGTGATTTCATTACCAATATAATGTTTTATACCGAATACCATTTCTCTAGTGACGCACTCCAGATTGAAATAATATTGCTTATTTTTCTCGTAATAAATATAATATAAAAAATATACAAAAAAATAGACATGGAGTTTGTTTCAACGTTTTGGTTTTGAGAGTTATCTTTATACTACAGAAAAGCCACGCTTAGCTGAATGATGATAATGCTCGTGACTTCGCCCGCGTGTTAACTTCTACGCTCAATGTCTCGATTTTGGAGCGGCGTATCGAGATGAAATCTATACCGGACTTGCTAAACAGTCAGACGTCATCCAGTATATTTTTCGTGTTACACATACAAACATATACCTACACGAAATTTAACCCTATAATTGTTTTCAAATTTATATATAGAGATGAATGGTTTTATTACATGTAGATATAAATTAATGTGATAAATAAATAATAGGATTATCTTCCCTTAATCCGCATATTTAACCTCCTCAGACTGTAGAGGTGCGAGGAAATATATGAACCTTACCTTCTACAAACAACATAACAATATATAGTATCCTGCTTACTTAGGCTGCAAATATGTGGAATTACACTAACCAAGCTTTAGTGCTGGATTTTCCCCACATATATTGGGTTACTTCGCTCGGACAAATGGAGACAAATAGGCTACTCGCTTGAAGTGGGAAGAATAAATCTAAGCAACTAACTGTTATACCCGAATTTGTTCGCTTGAAGTCTACTTTTATATTTGAGTCAAACATATCATGGTTTCACATGCACTGTTTCTTGTGAATTGATGTGAAAAAAGTCGTTTGCCTTCCTCGATAAATAGACAATCTACACTGAAACAATTTTTCAAAGCGGGCTTAAAGTAGAATGAAGAAATGAAGCTAATCTAGAAATAGATCCTGAGATTAGCGCGTTAAACAAAACAAAATCTTCATTCAGTTTCATTTTATTAGTAAGTATAGATTAGTAATAAAGAGTTCACTGAAATATGTTTTTAATATAAAATATGAACTATAAATAAATATTTCGAGGTTAAATTAAAAGAAAATAAACATCGACGTACGATAAAATAAACAATTAATTTTTAGTTCCATATCTCCAAATATTTCCTTTCCAAATTTCACCGAAATTCGTTGTACTGAAAGTGTTTCAGACAAATCGCATTTACATAAGTATGGATAGGAGATTGACGTGTGTGTCTATAGTGAGTCATGGTTATATGGTCTGACTTATGTGAATATAAATCTTTTCGTTTTTGTGATTCAAATGAATATATGTTTTTGTGTTACCTACTGTATTTTATAAAAAAAATATACATAGAGTAATCTTCAAAGCTACTCTTTTGATTTCACAAATTCATTCAAATATTACAATGTAATTTTAGACAAGAATATTATAGGTTACTTTTTATACCGTTGGGAATAACGGTATAAAAATAACCAATAACATTCCTAGAATGTGAGCAGGCTGGGAGGAACCGCGGGAGGCCGCTATTATCAAATACGTATCAGACTTAAATAATTCACTAGTTTTAGTTCCCTTTAATACTAATATATTCGTATAAGAGTTATAACTTAGACAACTATGTGAGCCTATGTTAATATGTAGTTGACAAACTTCATAACTATGTCCTACAAAAGTTAGTTACTCTGTGTATAATAAGTCTAAGCTATATTATGAAGCGAGCGAAGTATATTTGGAAGTTAGATAGAGGCTTACTCTATCTAACTTCCAAGTATATTTTTATGAAACGCTTTACAAAAAAACCTACGTAATCATTTCTATAGGTTTGAGGTTAACCATATAAATATTAATACATGCGTAGATGTATTTTGTCACTTTTAATGATCACATCGTAATCATTTACCCTTAAAAAAATGTATACAAGATGGTCAAACATATTACAAAAAAAACTAATAGACACTGTGGACCGAACTGCCTGCAGCGGAATTTCCGGACCAACACGACACTGGAACCTTCAAGAAAAGAGTGTATAAATCCCATAAAGGCCGGTTTTCAGTGACCACCCTGGTGTAGCAGGTATCTATGGGGTGTGGTGAGCACTTAACATCACATGATCCGCCTGCTCGTTTGCCTCCCTCTTTCACAAAAATTAAAATTATGATAGCGAAGCTTGCCCTTATACATAACTCATATCATAACTCTATGACCAAGAATGATGACAAATTTAAATAATAAAATTAGCACTCGCTTGCTTTTTTATTGTTTTGTTAAATATAATATATACCTAATTTAACGAAACACTATTCCTATTTTGAACTTTTATGCTCAGTATTTAATTGAAAAGATCTATTTGAATAAGCTGTGTTTTTCATTCACTTATTTTATGACTAATATCGCTATTTAATAAATACATACAACCCTAAAGTTTCTACCTTCTACCACCAAGAAAGACTGTATTAATTTATTTATGTCACATCATAAAAACTGGAAATTTTTTATAAATTCATTGGTACGTTGGTACTTACAATGAACTCAGTTATTAACAATAAGTATATGTTTAAAAAATAAATAATTTTTGAAATTTTTAATTACATGAGCGAATATTATTTTCAACAGATTGTAGAAACTTCTGCTTACGACAGATTAAGTATAATTGTGCTGTTCAAACATATATTGTGCTGAAGAAATGAGTTTTGCAATTCCAAATATCTGCTTATTATTTAATTGTTACATTAACAATTTAAAATCGTGCATCTGGAAGCAAAAAAAAAAAAGTAGAATGTGTCAGCTGCTTCTCTTACCGCACAGATCCACCATGTGCTTAACGTGACCTACGAGTGTCTGACGATCTTGGCTCTGTCTTCCACGTAAGGGATAAAAACGTGGTCTGTATCCATAAAAACGGTGTTGCATTAATATTCTTTAAAAGTATTTATGTTTATAATTGAAGCAACTGTAAGTTCACGGTGTTATTGCGTGGAATTTTCTGGGAAGTCTCGTGGGAATAATGTGATGAAATAAATTTTATGGACTCCAGGAGGACTCGAAATAAAGGTGCTTCTAAAATTTCTTTATTTGTAATGATATTCTGGAAAATTTAGCAGTATAACATTTGATCTTGTGACAATTTGCCTGCGAATAATTTCGTTTTGCTTTTATCGGGATTAAACCAATGCTATGTATTTAAGTTTTCAAATTTCATCCAGCAGTTTATTGATGTGCGTACAATCATACAGACAGAATAGAAAAAAATCCAAAAAGAGACCCAGAAATTATATTTTTTCTTTAATGTCTCTAGTTTATTAATATATTTATAGATATTTAGATAATAAAATGCCTTGTAAATTAGACGGTACTTAATGCAAAAATCTAAAAAGTAATCGTTGCTGAAATAAATTTGCTTGGTAATTGAAGTTAGCAACGCCTCGATTGAAAGTAAATTAAGTTCCGCTGCAAATATTAGGTTTTGAAGCAGATTATTTTTCTCATAGCACGCTGGAAGGTTGCGAAGACTTGTGCCAACGTTGTTAACATAATCCAAAACAAATTGCTTTGCTGTAGGTAACATGTTGATGGCCTCGTTGGTACAGTGGCAGATCTTACCCTCTTAACCAAAAAGTCCCGGGTACGATTCCAGTTAGGTAATGATAGAAAAGTGGTACTTATTGTTCTGATTTGGCTGCGTTTTGGATTCCCTCTAGTCGTAACTGTTTCCTACTTCATAAAATTTTGGAATTTTCAAGGCAACATGAACAGGCATTACTTGAGTTTTCTTACACCAAAATGTACATCATCGCTACTTCTCATCTATTTTATCATCATATTGAATTCAAAAATACTTAAAACTCAAGTTAATAAATTAAGATACTTGATACGAAAGTCACGTTAACTAAATTACAATCTTCTTTAAAATCACGAACTCTTAATTTGGTACTATGATTTAGCTCGTTAAACTCCACAGGAATCTTAATGTATAGGTAATGTTGGTTCAATTAAATATTATACATTTTATCTAGAAACTCACGTGAGACTAGTCCTGCAGGAGCAGTAAGGAGTATAGATGATCCCATTAATGCTGATGAGCATATTTATGCTAATCATATTTTCCTAATATAATTAATATTATAAATTTGAAATCTTTGTAATAACATCATGCAAAACCTGCTGAATGGATTGATATGATGACATTTGTTATACAAAACATTCATTTAATTTCGTCTAGGGAAGTGGAACTCTCGAAATAAGGAACATAAACACATGTCATGAAGATAAAAAATTAGTTGTTATGAAATAATGTGAGCTTGAACTAAGGTATCTACTAAATGTATTTAATTTTTTGATGTAAGTACATTAATGAACAATATTAACCTTAACTTCTCAATTTTTATATGTATATACTATAGCACTCTAAATAACTAAGTGATTTAAAAAGAGAATTAGAAAATCATTCTTTATTAGAAAATTGAATCCTATTTATCTACTTATACAATATTTCAATAGATTATCAAAGATTTTGTTGACGGTATTTGGAAAAAAGCAAGGCGAGCAACATCCTGATTAGTGTAGCTTTCCCTTTTGTGAATAGAGCACGAACGTTTGAAATATTTAAAAACAAACCGCCAAGTGCGAGTCAGACTCGCGTACGAAGTATTGCGTACTATTAGGTATCTATAAAAACTGCAATAAATATTTTATTCTGTTATTAGCATTTGTTATTAGATAGCAGCATTAAATATAATCATCACATTACATCATCTGTGAAAATTTCAACTGTCTAGTCATTAATGAAATACATAGCCTAGTGACGGATAGATAGACACATAGGTTTTGTTCGCAATTGAAAAGAAAGTAAGAAAAAACTAAATTAAAAAGAACTTTTATTAATTAACGAGAAAGGTATATAATTATGATAAAGGCCTTTTCCCGCAGCTATGCCTACGTCTTATAATTATCATTCCCGTGGGAACTTTGTATAATCCCGTCTTAGCAATTCCCTACGTTCTAAAAGGAACCCTCATGCACAATTTAAGACCCCTTATAGGTGCACTCTTATAGTCTCTGAGATTTCGTGATGAGCGNNTGTGTTTTATGTGAATAAAGATTTATTATGATAACAAAGATCAGACTTTTAATACAAATTATTCCTTGTATACATAATAGTTACTCTAAGTCTGAAGTCAAATCGACATTACATTACCGCTGCCTGTAGACGGAAATCAACCAGAATTTTTCGCAGTATGCAGTGCTAGCAGTAAAAACGAAATCACTTTTCTTCGAATCTAATCTGATTCCCGCGACGTCGTGTAACTACTATTACCTATTATATTGTTTATTTTACAGAATTGAAGTGTACGTGTGTAAGATTTTATGTATAATTTATGTGGGTGAAGGTATGGAAATTGGCCAATCTTTAAGAAGGGAAAATAATTGAACCGACTATAAGAAAAGTTATGTGTTCATTATAAATTAGATTATCTGTAATAAACAATCTAGAAACTACATCATAATGTTTCATTTAGACTATGATTAGGCACAGAACCTTTCTTAATACTTTTTCTAATAGCTATAATTATCAATTGAAAGTATTCTTCATCGGAAGTGGTATTTTGCTTTTTGTTGTAGATTCAAAAGTCTGTTTATTGCACTTAATTTCAACAGGGCCTTTTTTATTTTTACTGATTCTTGTAGGTATTTTACTGCTTATTTTTTGATGAGATCTAAGTAAATGTTCTTTTTTAGATGCCGATTTATCAAACAAACGTTTACCTCCCACGTGTTTAAATTCAACTTTATTTTTATTGTTTTTACTTTCTTTTATTCTGGAGTCTTTGTGTGGAAACAAATCATCTCTTTTTACCGCAACATCAGCTATCGTAATTAAACTAGTATTATGTGCGTAAATTGATTTTGAAACATTATTTCCAAGTGAGCAGTCCTTTGAACTACACTGATTTGTATAATATATAGACTTTACAATTTTCTCATTTATTGAAGGCTCATTTTGGGCAGGTACTGATATTTTTTGACTATGTGGATATTTAAATAAAATTCTTTTGCTAGTTTTGGTTTTTGATGTCTCGGTTTTGGCACTTATGAATTCAGAACTTTCCTTATCTTGAGTTTGTTCATCTTTTTTACTTGAATTTGGTAACATCTTTGTTTCTATTTTCATTTTAGTTTGTTCAGTTATTGTCCCAATATCACAAATACTTTTATTCATACTACTTTGTTGGCCAAATTCTTTTTCATTCTTTTTAGAAGTTTTTTCTCCATAATTACATGCATCACATTCAATTTCAGCATCAACTTTTGTTTGCATTTGCCCATCTTCACACGTTTCATAAAGTTTCTTTAATGTAACATCAGTTATGTCATCTCTAGATTGACAAATATCGTTTACCTCCTCTTTCAACATATTATTCGTCATTTCTTCTTTTTTGTCGATCAGATAGCTAGATGATTTCAAACTTGTTATTTTATTAGTACGAGTAGGTATTTTGTCACGTGATTCTTGTTTGTTATTTATAGCTGTATTTGAAATACTTATATTTGGTTTAGTCTCATTTTCGAATCGCGTAAATGACGTGACGATACTTGACGTACCACATTTTGTGCATGTTAACAAGCAATTTTTGAACATCGAAGTTGAATACTTTTGCATTGATTTACATTCTTTCTTTGCACATTCACATTCTATATTCAAGAATTCCGTTGAACAATGTTTAGAAGGAACTTGAGATGTATAATCTTCGTATTGATGTTTTTGTTTCTTAATTTTTTTTTTATCTTTTGATTGTGAAGGATACCCAAATATGTGTGATTTCCCACTATTATTCACAGGGCTACTATCCACTGCAAAACTTATTCGTTTCTTTTTTATAATCTTAGTACATAACTTATATTTTAATACTGTTATACAGGCGGCTATTTTTAAGATTATTATACAAATCAAAATAATTATCTTTTTGTTATCAAAATAAAAGTCAACCGAATTTCTATTTGCATGTAAATTTTTACGTAACATAGTTTCATCGTCGAATAATGCTAATATTCCAGCTAAGCCATAATACAGCTGATCATCTTTATTAATTTTCTCCATAAGTTCGTTCTTCAACCAGCTTTTAAATCTGCTTTCAAATTCCGCTTCTTTTGCCGGATTTCTTGCTTTTAGGCAATTTTTTGCAGCATAATAATAATTTGGTAAAATATGAGAGTGATTATATAAATAAAGATCTAGTAAATAATTATCTTTTAAAGGCACAAATACAATCGGTATTTCATGACTGTATATAATTACAGGCAGCTGTATATTCAGTTTAGTCGTATTAGATTCATCTAAAAAAAGTAATTGCTTACAGGATCCTTTTATACATATTTTAGGGTTATAAAATTGTTTGACAATAAGTTTCACAGGTTTTTTGAACTTGCCGTCAAAATTTCTCCATCCAGTGCCGTTTGTGTTTAAATATCCTTTTATATCTTGATAAAATTTATAAATTTCCTCAGCATTATTTTTATTCACCGTACCTCCGTAGTAACCATATTTAGTTACAGGCAAAACATAGGTTTTCATGTAGCCGCCAATGGAGTCTAACAAAGCTGTAATGAGGACATGCGTTGATAATGGATCAAGATTCTGTTTTCGTATGTCATTTATGGTTTCGTTAAAATATTTAAGCAAAGATTGTTCATAATTAATATTCGAAGGGTCTATCAAAGACAGTGGAGGTAATATTGATTGAAAGTATCGTCTGCTTTCGAGCAGATCCAAATCAATTTCATTCCAGTAGTTTTTCTTTAGTTCTTCACGTGAAAACAATACTGTACCAACGTTAAACATATTCATAGCAAATGCTATATTTTTTAAGACAAACATCACAATAGTTATTCTTTCCAACATATTTTACTTTGTATTATATCATATTTAATTATTAATTAAACTTTGCATAAAGATATTTATAAAATAAGCGCAAATATAAAATTAATATTGCAAAACACTAAATTAAAATATATATTTTGATTTTGATATAAATTTGACATATTCAATTTTCAATCTTTAAACCTCTTTTGAAACTTTGAAACATAGAGTAGGAAGCTTTGAAACAATAAGTTCTTTAATGTATTGTATAGTTGTCTACGTATCGTATTGTTGCTAGGTTTTTCGTCTATTCTTATAACAAATAACAACAATATTATTTTCCAAAATTTATATTTTACTCACTGCTGCGAGTTTTATTTTTTCAACGGATGATATACTGATTTATAAATTATGTCCTTTGATAATGTCCTCAGACCATTCAAACATCTTTTAAAGATCTGTGATACATAATCACACCTTACATGAAGATGTGTGACTAGCGGTTATTTCGTACTAAATAACGTTTGGTTACATAGTAAATAACATGTTACGATTTAATGTTAATATCGTTTTGATTTTTATATAAATTTCCACCTTGAAAAAAACCACATCAAACCACTAACTGTTCTAGGTAAAAAAAATTATTATTAAACATGGCTTCGTTAATGTCCTTGGCTTTGATTAACAATTAAGTACTCTGTCTCTTTTTCCTAATCCTATCACACAAATAAGTTTTTTAGTTTATAGCTATCTTTTCTGTCTAAGTTTTTGTAACTAAAACAATTAAAATAAGAGAGAAATTGATATTACTTTTTTTCTTATTCTCTTTAAAATATATTAACAGGTATTTTAACTATTTATATTTTAAATATATTTTCGGGGCGAGGGCGGGGGCTTTTTAAAGGCTGGCGCATCCATACATACGTATATGAATGTAAAAGTTTAATGTCTCATTGTTCTATACTCCTCTGAAACTGCTGAACTGATTTTGATGAAATTTTATGTGCACATCTGGTAAGTCTGAGAATAGGCTCTTATCCAAGTAATGAGTTATCTCCGCTAGGCGTCTTCAAATGTCAATTGTTGAAAGGATGAGACCGAAGTCGGTTACCTGTCTGTCTTACACAATAAACCCTTTCTCTTTCCCTTTCCAGTTTTCGGTAATTATTAATGTCGATCGTAGTAGTAGTATATTAGTTATCAGTTTGCAGGGTTGTTATTATACTTTATTTGTTAATAAATAACACCCAACAAAGTATGCATGGACCAGCTAGTTGTATATGTATATAGAAATAACCGTACCAGAGTATCCTCTTTGGGAGCATAAGAATAACATTGGATCATGATGTCTTAAACTACAATTCAAGGTCTTAGAATCTGAATAAGCCGTTGTAACTTAGCTTATAAGATTTAACTTCAACAAACAACCATAAACACAAACACAGCAAGATAAATAAAACTTTGCCTTGGAAAAAAGTAAAACCTTTTTCAGGTCTGTTAAAATTTATTCACAACCCTAATTCTAGTGTATCTACTAAGATTCTACAATCTTATTAAAATAGGTATGTCTAATCAATAGCTTCATCAAGACAAGTATGATTTTAGATCTACTGCTCTTTTCATTTATACCAAATTATTCGTAACTCAGCAGCTAGGGCTTCAATTTAAATAAATCAATTGGGTCTTTGACATTGATTATAATCCCATTACTATGCAGATCGTAGTTGACGTTCCGGGAACTACGTGAGAAGCATACTCTTTATTGAAACCCTACGGAAGTTCAGATAAGTTCGTTGATATTACATGGTTATTAACTATGTTGACTATGTTAACTTCCCAGGTTTTTAGTTGTCTGATATTTATATCGTATAAAACAATCAACTTTTATAATAAAATCCCACAGATATTGTATTTTTTAATTACAATTTCATTATACACCTAATTATTTACCTAAGGTATTGGCATTTAGCATAGTAATTTAAATCCATGTTTAGATAGGTTTTTATGTTTGTCGTAAACATAGGAGTCCTTATGGTTTTTTTTCTTATAACTCCACGTATTCATCAGCAGGTTCAGTTTGAAACTTGTTTTATTTGATTTTATATTAGCTCGAGCCATAATTATAAGCAATGTATTTTTATAATAATTATGTATATGTAAAGGAGGTATTATTCTTTTTGTTATTAATCATAATTATGCTTATGTTGAAAATATTAACCGTCATATTAATTACATATTATGATTATAGTAATATACTAATATTATTTTTTGTTTACAGTACATCGGAACGATGGATGTGCCCCGTCCGACCAGCAGAGTGGAAATAGTTGCTGCTATGCGTCGAGTCCGAGTGAGTATTCTATCTACAATAGTAATTTTTGTTCAAAGTAATTCTTATTAATTTAATAATTATTAGCACAGATAACAGAATAACGTATTTTGATGAATTATTTTTGTAACGCGCGGATCGGCTGTAGGGGGGGGGGCGGCCGGCGCCGTCGTCGGCGTCCGCGCTCCCGATCGTTTCCCGGCAAACGAAGCCGAATATTGCCGATCGACCGCGAGCGGTCGCTCGGACGGCGGCGCGTCGCGCCGGCTTCAGTGGCGATACACACGCCGCCGCAAACGCATCTTTCGATGACCCGCGTTCGTTTTAAGTTGCGCATTGTAGGCACTGTACTATTTTGTGTTCTTATTGTAT
>JADGIL010051374.1:7042-17741 GCA_020352625.1 Cactoblastis cactorum
TAAGGGATAAAGACGTGATAAGATCAACTTTGTTATATGTCTACCGCATATATTTTTTTCGTATTTATAGTTACTTAAATTGAAATGTTAAAATCATTGAATTTTCTATTTTGTTATCGTTCAAAGTAAGACCTATAATTGAATCAATTAAAAAAATGGCCAACAATCATTCTTTATTGATCATTTGATTCTTTCAAATAGACGTACCATGTTTAAATAAATATTTATTAGTTTACTTTCGAAGACGTTTAGAATAAGCTGTATCTGATACTTATTTGCATCTTTTAAAAATTACGTCCATCATAGTGGTATTATATTTACTAGTCATTTCTTTTATCATATAGGATTTATAACCAGATAATTTTAAACATAAATCAATGCTAATAACTAATGCTAGAACAAATAAAACACATCTTATTTATTTTATTGCATATTTATTGGAATATTTCTACGTAATGATAATTGATTTATAGAAAAAATAACACTGATTCCATTTTCAAATAGCCTGACTAGTAATGTCCTAAATGAGGATAGACGGAGGCATAGCCATGCCCACCCAAATGTCCACCAAACAAGGGTTTATGAAGGAGAGGTACAGCTACGATGGGAGCGATAACTGGAGCGGCCACCGGTTTTACAATAGGAAGTACTGCCGTCGATACAACCGCTGGAGAAGTTCTAATATCCACTCTGGATTGATGGGACACTGCTGCTGGCACGACGTGATGAATTGGTGCAATGACTGGAGCTACAGCCACGGGAGCCACGTGACCTAAAGAACCATGATCCAACGGAGCAACAATATGTGGCGATCTCTTCAGGATATGATGAACAAGCGGCTTCGTCACAAGTCCGTGGTTGTATAAGCCATATCCATTTAATCCGTGGCCGTGTATGCCGTATCCGTTTAAACCGTGGCCATGTAAGCCATATGACGTAAGAGATCCATGAAGTCCATGAAATGAGTGCGCAGAAGGCACAACCAACGGAAAAACGGCATGTACATAGGACAGGGCCAGGCAGCTTAGCAGCAATACAACACGGAACATTTTGCTAAGCTAAGTTTAAAGCTTGTCACTATTTGACAGAAACTGATGTGACTGATGCTAGGAGCCTAAACGTACACCTTCTTATACTTTGAATCAACAAAAGTGACAGGAACAAAACCCAATAATAGATTTGTTACGCTATTAAACTTTGTGATTGCTTCCGATAAAAAATATAAATAACCTATTTTCGGATAATAGAGTTTACTAGGTGGGAAAACTATTGACTCATTTTATAAATAAAATGTACCTATTTACCTTGGCAAGTACAAAGTATACAAATAAATATATTAAAATTGTTCTACCTATCTATATATACCTTCTATCTAGGATCCGAAGTTGTTTTGAGATGATGATCTTGCAATTAAGTCATTTCTCCCATCCATCAATCAGATAAATTGCATTAATCTATAGTTAAGAACTTGGATCTATAGTTAAGAATACGGTTAAGTATGTGCATTTATCATTAATATTCATGAATGACGTTCGTAAAATGAATGCATCTCAATCCGGCCAGTGCCCCAATGACGCAACTCGGCCGAGAACTTGAACTTGCGCAGCGGCGCATCATCTACCGTTATACGACTATAAAAGTATAGAGCCCATCAAACGAAATGCTACACACATTGTGACCTTCAAAATGATTCGTATACTTCTAATACTCGGTGTATTCAACAAAGTAAATTGTAATATGCCAATTATATTCGCGGCTCCTAGTGCAGTGTCCCATCAGTCCCGGATAGATGTCCAACACAGATCAGGGTTTTTGGCAACGCCCTTGGTATACAGCCCGGTGGTATATGCAAGTCATCCAAAGTTGGAATCACCGCAGGCAATATTAGCTCCAATATTGACAACAGACCCTGTATTATCGCCGATCGCTTTAAGTTTTTTCCACAATCTTCCACTAGCAAGGGCACTAGAACATTCAATCTCAATCAAAAACGCTCAAGATGTCGATGACCGAAATGAAGATAAAGAAATAAATGATAAAGAAGAAAAGATTCAACCTAAAGGAGAAAAAGATACATCTGAAAACACAACAAAGGAAGATAAACAACAAAATAACGGTGAGATTACGAACAATCTTAATCCAGAATCTTGTTTAGGCAAGCAAACATCCATACTTCCATATCCAAACTAATATTATAAATAGAAAAGTGTGTTTGTTTGTTTGTCCGTCTTTCACGTCAAAACGGAGCAACCGATTAGTGTGATTTTTATGTGCAGATAGTTGACGCTGAGAGTGACAGGCTAATTTTGGTCTCTTCCCTCATTTGATCAAAGCGAAGCCGCGGGAAAACGCTATTAGTTTATAAATTAAAAGTACCTATTGTAATTAAACAATATATTTTACAAGTGCCTATTGTAAATAGACAAAATATATTTTTAATATTTTTTTTTGCTAAGATTTAGCTAAGATCTCACTCAATAAAGGTTTATGTTTAACATTGAAATTTTATTTATAGACAAATTTATTATTGTTTCACAAAAACTATAAATTATATCAATAAATGAGTTACGTTTCCATAACCTGATGTTTTTCTATAAAACATTAATTACTTACTAATACGCATCAACACAAGTGAAATGAGACATCGCTATTACGTGACATATGTACATCGAAAAGGATCAAACTCGAATCAAGGTTAGGAAGGATCAATCTTTTATTACCATTGTTCGGATCAGTATCTTTTAAACATGTTAATTAAGTGTTTATAATTCTGTTTGAAATGAAAATTATTTGAATTATATGATATTATTTTAATCAAGAAAATTGTTGTATTTTTAACAATTTTTTTGTAAGCCTTACTCATGGCATTTTTGTAGGCATAAGACTTCTATCAATAATAAAGAACTAGATTCACAGTTCCGAACGAAATCAAACATAAAACGTTCTCACTTGAATAAAGATGACAAATAATATAATTACTTCGACAAAGTTCTATTTCCAGAATCGTGTATTAAGAATACGGTTATAAGAAATATAAGAAGACGGTATATAAGAAATAAGTCTTAATGTGTGCAAGTTGAAATCATATAAAACTAACGGGACTAGTTGAAGTCTGCTCTTTTAATGTCATTTATATGCAATGAGCAATGTTCTACCGGGGACACTTTTTAGAGGGCTTGTGAGTCTAGTTGTTTATCGTACGATAGTAGCATAAGACAAAGCTCATGATAATATTCTTGTAAAGAAGTATTTGTTTCAATCTCTGGTAGTAATCAAGCCGCGCTTTATTTTTAAGGTTCCTTAATGGTTATTACTACATGCTGCAAAATAATCTTATAATTTTAACAAAGTCACCCATTACGTTATGGCGGTGTCATGAGTACGTTATGGTGGCGTTATTGCGTTATGAGAAATAGATGGTTGTCAAATCTACCCATAACGTTATCGTTTTGATTCGGCTGTATCGTTATGAAAACGATTTATTATATATAACGCCCACTCCTATTTAAAAGTGTTTACTAACACTAGGTTTATAAGTATTACTACTAACATGATATGGACTTTGTCTGAAATAAATATATTAAATTTGAATCAAGACTGATGTTTGTCTGTCACCAGACTATATCTCATAAACTGTAATAGCTAGATAGTTGAATTAAAAATGTGTAAAGAATTTATGAATTTAAGCTGTTTCCATCATTATTTTTCTACTAAGCACATTCTTATCCTACACAATGTAACCCTCTATAATTTTTTAAACAAAATTAAGTACTAATTGTAGAACAGCCAGTGTAAATATTCTAAACTACTAACAATTCAATTATGTTTTTCTACGTAATTTATCACCCATATATTTTTATTATTTATTCTTACCATGGCACGAGTAGTACTATTTTTGCATTATATCATTCCGTTATTAAGAAACAAAATACAAATAAAATAAACATAATAGTTCATGATGTAATTTATTTCAATTTATCAATTATCACATTTGAATATTTACATACTGATTAGTATGAAATTTAGGATTTACACTCTTATTACATCATGCAGTTTTATATTGTGCTTATACTCTTAATATAGATTAGAGTAAGCAATGGATTGAGAGTATGCGGGGTAGGTGTATAGAGGACCAGCAGAGTGCAGGTCAATCCTGGATTGTTGAGAATAAGATGAAGGTGCCACGTAAGTGCTCACCGCGGGAAAGATGGGGGCGGAACGTTTCTTGATGAAGTGAGTCGAGATCAAAGGCTGGGGGATTATGGGCTGGGAGATCACATGGGAAGAAGTAAGGAGAGGTGCTGAGTAGGTTGAGGCCAACAGCGGCGCTGTAGCGGTGTAACTGGTTGGCGCAATGTAAGTTGTGGGCAAGAAAGGAGCAGACCTCTTCTTGATCAAATGAGTTGCGGCGTAAGACAGCGCAGGAGCAGCTGGCAGTATAGAGGCAGCATTGTAGAGAGGAGCAGCATAGGCACCGGCATAAGGCAAGGGGTAAGCTGGTACGGCGTAAGTCGAAGGTGCGATGTAAGAGAAGGCTGCAGATGGAGATGGCTCTGGAGCTGGGGCCGGAGCTGGTTCAGGGGAACGTTTCTTGATGAAGTGAGAGTAGACGAGTGGAGATGACACGTAGTAAGGCGATGGGTGCAAGACACTGCTGGCCTGCTTGGTAATGGTGGTCGTTGCCGGTGAGAGCACGGTAGCGGCGGCGTAGGTCTGCAATGGTGCGGCGAAGAAGGTGCTCGGCTTGGGCTCGGGCTCCGGCTCTGCGGCGCCGGCGGCGAGGAAAGCGCACAAAACTATAAGTTTGAACATTGTGGAATAAGTGTTTCTTGGAAACGACTGATGCCAATACAATGGATCGTACAGTATTTATAGAAAGTATCAAAGCTAAGGGCGATCTCGTTTTGCAAACCGGCGCAAGTCGTCCAGGAAGCTGGTATTTACAATTAGCGAGGCCGCCGGGGCAGGCAGGTTCATCACCATTTTGACGGCGCCGCGTCAAAAAGAGATCAAAAAACGAATGCAAATATAGCAAAGTAAGCTGACTGAACTTAACTGATATATATCACATTAAGTCAATACCCACTTAAAAGTTTATTTTAAGATACTTTGAAAGTAAGTTGCTATGTGGTTTTAGACGGCTACGGTCTCATTGTATATTATGGACGAAATTTCGAATAAATTCAGACAAGAGTGACTCTGAATATTCTTTGTAAGCTTATTAATGTGAATTACCACTTATTTAATGTTATTGTAAGAAAAGTTTCTGGCATTGAAAAACATTTGATGGAAATATAATTAATGGTATCTGGCCAGAATTTTGCTACCATTCCTGTAATCTTACAACTTTAAGTTTCTTTTCAATTGTATTGAATAACAACCATAAGTGTTAACAAAAAAGAAACAGGAACAAACGCATAACTGTAGACAAATCTGTAAAAATAAATATAAACCCAGTGATGTAGTGATTGCTATATGTCTCGCAACGAGGCGAATGGTTATAAATAAATATTCAATACACTTATTTTCATTGAATTTCTTCTACTGATACAGATACAGTATCACGTTTTTATCGCTACGGGGTAGACAGAGCCAAGAGTTGTGAGTTCGAAGGCCACGCTTAGCAAATTTGTGAGCTTATTGGTGGAATGGAGATTCACAAATAGTGACAGGTTGCTAGCCCAATTCTTATGACAATTACTGTTTCAAGCCCTTGATTGACTTTTAAAATCTGCGCAAGAAGAGTATCAGCTCGCACTTTCTACGTTTTTCTTTCACTTCTAGACCATTCTTTTCCTATTTTTAGGTCAACCGGGCCCACAAAATTTTCTCAGTGTAGACCTTTAAATTTTATTCATTTATTCACAAACATGCACTGACGAAATTAGCTAATGTTACTTTGTTTTTTAAACAAAAATAACACAGCAAATTTATATGGAGAACCAAATTAATTTGTTTGTACTTATGTCATTTATTATGACGAATCAACAATAAAGGTTAATTGTTATGTCATGCTAGTGTTAATGATATTCAAACGCGGAATGCTTGTTTTAAGAGGACAGGCCTTTGATACTTTGTATGATTTACTTATATTTGCCAGCGAAATAATTGAATTACTGGGTCAAGGAAACTTATCAAAGAAAGCCCTGAAGTAACCTTTTATTATTTTGTTAATTCAGTTAGAATAAAGTTAAGTGGGTTTTTCTTAATAGTAAATAAGGTCGAATATTCTAGCTGTATATTTGAAGGTAGCACTTTTTGCAAAACCAATGCATAGTATAATTCACTCGTATCCTGTACCTAAATCGTTGAACCGACCAATCCGATTTTATTGATTTTCAATAACAAATAATACTACTACATTTCTGACAAATTGTAATTATTTTTTTGTTACATGTGAGTGCATAAATGGGCCGGCTCGGCTGGGACCTATGTATTACTTTACTTTTTGGCTGGGACAGTACCACACTCCCACAGAAGACCGACGCCTGAATGGCGGCTATCTACCTCCATGCTCCGTCCGATGAGTGGGAGAGCCGGAGGCCCAACTTCCATAATATTATAACTTCCATAAGCTACTTTTGATATAATATATAACCTATATTACTGTGTAGTTTCATCCAAGTCCATCCAATAGATTTTATTAGAACGCGAAGAAGTAGCAAACATACATACACATATCCTTACAAACTTTCGCATTTACAATATTAGTAGAATATTCCAGTATAGTTGTAAAATATCCAGTATATAGGACACGTTGCCAGAGGGTAGTTGTCCTTGAGGGGCTTAAGAGCAATATAATTTTGTTGTCATTTTTAGTTTTAAGTTTGTTTTATTATTTGCATTACATTAGTCAAATATGCTCAGATAAAAATAAACATCACCGGCGAAACAAATGCATTTATGCTTGTCACTCCTTATCATAGCTCAATTTGCATCAGAGCATGAAATCGCCTGCCGTTGACAGCGCATTATTATCATCTAAATGAGGAGGCAATTAAATAGCGCACAAAGAATAATAAAGATCAAGTTATAATCCTTTATTTCTCGGGCAAAAGTGGTCCTTTCATGGTCACGATGTCTTCCGGTGTCGCCCATCGTATCTTGATTATGCTAGTATATAAGCTGATTGCATCGATGAAAGTGTATCAGTGTTACTCTACACAGAAAGCAGCACAGACCTTTTACAATATGATGAAACTGGTGGTGTTGTCTTGCCTGATGGCTGCCGCTTCGGCGAGTGTAATAGCTGGAGTACCATTGGCGTACACGGCTCCTTTGATCGCTCCCTTCAACTATCGCGGGCCGTTGTCACTAGCTCCTGGTCAGCCAGCTAACATTTTAGCTGCCGATGGCAGGCCTTTGGACACATTGGAAGTCAACCTGGACCGTTCCGCCCACCTGACCGCGAAGGCCCTTGATGGGTACAACGGCGTGCATCTTCTGAAGAAGAGGTCCGTAGCTGTTGCCGCTCCCCTTTTGGCTCCAGTCAAAACCGTAGCCCTGACCCACAGCCCTGTCATCGCGCCCCTACCCTACGCTGCTCCCTTTGCAACCCATATCTCCCCACTTTCCCACCTCACATACTCCGCTCCCATCGCCTATTATTAATTTGAACTTGTAAACATTGTTGTAAATATATAATTGGTGAGAAATTAAAAATCTTTTATTATGTGATTATTAAAATCATTAATGTATTTTAGGGTACTGTATCCAAAGGGTAAAACTGGAATCCTATACACTTCGCTGTTTGTCTGTCTGTCACCAGGCTGTATCAAAACTGTGAATGTTAGGCAGTTGAAATTTTTAACACATGATGTATTTTTGTTGCCGCTTTAACAACAAATACTCAATACCTGATTAAAAATATATTTAAGGGCTTTAAGGGGCTCCATGCAACAAACGTGATATTTTTGCTTGAATTTGCTCGATATTGATAGCTACAACAGGTACGCACTTAAAATATTTAAAGAATATTTATATAAAAGTTAATGGTACGGAACCTTTCATGCGCGAGTCCGACTCGCATTTGGTGGTTTATTTCCAATTGTAAACTAGGTTGATAATAATATAGTTAGCTGATAACCGAGGCTTAGAACCCAGAAATATTTCCAAACGCTACATAGTCAATAGCCTCCATAAATCATACTGGTAGTTCTCAATATTAATTAGCAGACTCAAATAACCTTTACCTACTTTTGAGTAAAGTTTTATGTTTAGGTTGCAATTATCGTGAATACATTGTTTTAGTTGGGATAGGATTGATTGCATATGATCCTCACTACTCTTTTTAAACATTTTATATTGTATATCAAATTATCTTATTTACATTCGAATTGTAAGAGCTTTAAATAATATAGGGTATTCTAATTACGCATATGAGTTTCTTATTCTTGTGGCGTTCGTATTATAATATTATTGCAGTAAGAAATTAATTGGTGATTACAAGTTAGAACCTGAAATTAAGAACTAATTTTCTGGGCGTAATTGATTAGGACTGCTAGTTGAAGAACAAATATAAATCTAGATATAGGTATATAGATCGTAATCGACTAGGAATGCAACTTCTATTTCTTTCTCTGAGATAAAAAAAAACTATGAATTGATAATATACATTTTATTCCAGAGATCATTTGAATATTACAATCATTTAGGTATATTCTTAAAAATTATGTGAATATATTCTTTTTAAAAATAGGTACACGTTTAAGGATATGTCTATATTGACTTGGTCGATGCAGGTGATAAATCAAAGCATAAAATCTCCTGGTAACTCTCTTTATAAACTATTATGTAGATAAGTACATCGCTGAGTATTTTATACTATTTATTGTTGATTATTATTACCAAAGGTGGCCCAAAGCACCGGGCCCTAAGAGAGCAGGGCGCGCCAATAATCCCGCATGACCTAGGACTCCAGCTGGTGCCAGAGGAGCTACAGCTAATGGTGCACCCAGTGGAGCTCCCCAGGGAGCAGCCAGAGGGCCAATACGAGCTGTGTATGACAAGGCGGCGGCGGGAGCCAGCAGAGGGGCTGAACGTTTTTTCAGAATGTGGCCTAGTCCAAGTCCATGTGCTCCGTCTACGGCTTTTGCTGTGATATGGGCGGCGCGGTCTAAGTTAACACTAATAGTGTCCAAGGGTCGGCCGTCAGCAGCCACGATGTTAGCAGGCTGGCCTGGCGCCAGAGACAGAGGACCTCTGTAGTTGTAAGCGCCGAGTACAGGGGCGCTGATCACCGGGGCAAGAGGAGCAGCTAGATGAGCTCCCAGAAAAGGCGCTCCCAGGCCAGCGAGGCCGAGACCAAACGGAGCGATGGCACTGGGCTTGGCAGCCGCGGCGGTCAGTACGACGGACAACACCACCAGCTTGAACATTGTGGTCTGTGTTGTGTTCCGAAAGAAACTGTTGCATTTACCCCATTAGATTCAGTTTATATACCCGTTTGTAGGCGTATTCCAGATAACTTTGTGACGTTGGCAAATATGCAATAGGGCGTTGGCTGTACAGTACAGGTCGGTCTTAGAAAGAAATGCATCGCAAGGCTGTGCTGGTGCCAAAGCTTTGTCCAACGCAAGGGCAGTATTCGCTTCAAGTTTGTACCTTATTTGAATGGACGTTAACTTCAAAATAATTAAAAGGGAATTCGCACTGTTTCCGTGTTTGCCTTGAACAAACTCATAAACGACCATTCACTAAATTGTCATAATACATTTCACCACATTATCTCTAGTATTCCTAAAAGCGAAGCTCGTACCTCACACGTAACACACGGTTGTATTATAATACAGAATGCTGTATAAGAAAATGCTTATCTATCATAATCTAGCTAATGAATAATGAAGACAGCTAATGATGCATTAATCGTTAATTACGTATATTTTTGAATCATATCTTTCATAAATATTATATTAGTGAAATGTTACTATAAAATACACACATATTTTTTTCTCAAGCAAAACACATATTCATGTTTTTATAATTCGATATATTTTTTTTTAACTGTATATTAAACTGATACTGTTATAGTGCTTGTGTTTCCACGAATATATACATATATTTGACACATAAAAGTTAATTAATTTTATATATTAATATAAGAGAAAAAACTATAAGTTATGTATATGTCGGCATTTTTTACTGATTATGATTCATAGAAATATTATCATAAACATAGCTTAATATTCATTAAAAGTTGACTAGATTAACCACTCAACCCGAGTTTGCGTATAATTTCAGTTCCTTATAACGGAAGTACGCTAATTTAACCCTGCGTTTCCTCAAACAATTATAGAGCAATGAACTCGCCAAAATAATTTAAGATGATATCTTCTTTGTGTAGGTAACCCTCATTCATTGTGATGTTATTATTATTGTTGATTAAGATTATATTAGTTTAAACAAAAAATAAGTTTAAGCTAAATTCAATAAATATATGTAAGTGATGTTCTATATTCAAATATTACAATTCTAAGATGTGTCAAATATGATTAAGTGCAAAGTAGAAGTTTTTAAGTTCCTTATAGGAGTTTTTTTTCCATATATTGACTAGAGACTCGATTACAAATGCCTGTCCCCGTGCACACAGTAGATCTTCAGTGTCTTAGTCCAAGTAACTCCGGACGAAACTCATTCCGGCCATGTCCCGGACACGGTTCCGGCCGTAAAACGCCCATTCCACATATCACCCGGCCGATGT
>JADGIL010051429.1:1861-15359 GCA_020352625.1 Cactoblastis cactorum
GGGAGTGTGGTACTTCCCCGGTCGCGCCGGCCCATTCGTGCTACAAGCTAAATATAAGCCTGTAGCTGGCTCCACACCACTACAAGTAGTGGCACCATACCACTACTAGTAGTGGCTCCATACCACTATGAAAATTATGTAGGTAAATTCATAGGTAGGTAAAACCACTATTAGTTAGAACTTGAACCTATAATTGGAAATCTTATACTTCAGTTAATAAAAGGAATATTAGTTATCTATATAAATTATAATATAAATAAATTGTAACTGATCTATGTTTGTACATAGGAGATTTTTAAGATGAACATATATAGGACTCACATATATAGCTCTTTATAGGACCTATAAAAGCCAAAGCGATTATTTTTAAAAATTTTGTCTGTATGTCCGTATGTTTGTACGCGCATCACACAAAAACTACCGAACAGATCTGGATGAAATTTGGCACAGCCATGGATTATGACCTAGATGAACAGATAGGCTACTTTTTACCCCGGAGAAATATAGGGTTTCCGAGGGATATAATTTATTGTAACCGAGCAAGGAGCTGACAAGATGTTATAGTATCCATTGGTCGAACGTAGTCGCGGGCATTAGCTAGTTAAACATATTTGAAATGTAGGTACGTACGATATGAAAATTGGAATCTAATTCTCATAACCACGGGTACGAAATTAGACACCCAGCGGCTACAGAAGTGTCATAAAGGTGCCATATTAAAGTACTGCTTAGGCACATAATATTCCAGTCGGAACCCGGACCCATCCTTGGCCACGTCCGTCTGTGAAGTAATAAAACCTGTCTAGTTATTGCTATGACCAACGACCTTATAGATGAAGCGATCGTGCCAAAGTTTTACCCCTTAGCGAGTTTTTTGAACTATTTTTATATTTTCTCTTAAAACCATCAGTTTGCTTAGGAAGAGGGGTAACAACTAGTATTTTGTAGAACAAACCTATGCTTTTTTTATTTACTGGCTGTGGAATTTGTTTACTCACTCAATAATTTTTGACTTGTACCTACATAAAAATTATTAAAATATAATTATATTCATAATATAAAAGTTTGTTTGGTCGACGCCCTCATCTCTCTTTCAATGTTAGATGGTTGATTTATCGAAAGAGGCTATAGGCAATTTTTTATCCCATAATTTCCACGGGATTAAAGCAGCGCAAACAGGCAGAAAATATGGACTGCAAGCTTTCTAAAGTTAAATCAATGTTTACAACAGATATCATCGTAATTTTGTACTGAGACTCGGACATTCCTCATAACTTATTTTTGAATTCAAAATATTATAAAGTTATATAAATAAATGTTTGATTTTCTGTTAATTTAAAATAACACACACAACGTAAAAAAGTTACAATTTCTAAGCTTGCGTTATCTTATTTCTTTTTTTATAATTTTACAAGAAATTCTAACAACCTTTTTATGTAGGAAAGAGGCTTTTTCTAAAAATATTTCGTTGATAATCATGTTCGTTTTATTCATGTTTATTTATTTAATTTGATATTGTTATATATATAATTGCTGTGCTAATTTTATTTCAAGTTAGTTTTTTCCTTATATGCTCTCCTTTTCTTTGCGTCATCTATTGGGTAGTTCGTCAGCGCGTTATGTCATAATGTGCATATGCGATGAGCCCGCGACGAACATGCGATATGACTGCGTTTAAATTCGCAGAATCGTACCAAATGCCATATTTGGAGGCTAGTAACGTTTTAATGTATTTTGAATAAGAAAATTCTTTATGACTGCCGATCAAAATATGAAATAATGTGACTCCTCAGCGGAAAAGTTCAGATGGGTTCAATTGCTGGTCAGGCCAATGTGAAGAGGAACATTATCTTTTTCTTCCCTTTTTTAATTTTGATGTTTCATGTTAATCTGTATGTATATATTTATATTTTTTCCGTCTTAATAAGCATTATATAGGTATATCTACATGTAAGTCCGGCTACTGTTTTTTTGAAAATATTTTTTTTAAAAGGGGCTCTTTTTAGGACCTGTAGAAGCCAAAATGATCTTTTTTGTAATTTTTGTCAGTCTGTATGTTTATACGGGCATCTAAAGAAGACAACTGAATGGATATTAATAATAGTGTTTACGCGAGGAGACGTCGCGGGCATAATAAGTAAGCATAAAATGTATACATAAATGTTCTCTCCAATTCGATTACACCACCAAATCCATCAGTACCGAAACCGAACCAGATATAATCTAAAAAATACAGTTGATTCGCCGATACACCTACGGCATGGATGGCATACGCTATAAATAATTAATATGACACATTTGGGGGCTGAAAGCACGCAGATTGAAAATGCACTCGGCAAATTGACTAAAAACCGCAGTCGGAAAGGCTAAATACTGGGTAATGATCTGCGATTGATGCCGGCACCAGCCGAGTGCGTACGTAGGTAGGTAGGTACCTTTTCTGGATAAGCGAAAAGTAAATTAATTCCGAATGGCCTTTTTGCACCAAATTGCCGTTTCGTTTGGTCAATATTTTTACCTGATTATACATTTTAACAAAATATACTGGTTGTGGAATTGTATGAGCTCGCTAAGCATATTATACTTGCTTTGCCCGCGGTTTCGCTTGCGTAGGTTAACTTTCATATAAAAGATTTTCACCCCTTTCACCTCCTTTGGGATAGAATTTCCAAAACACCCTTTCTTAATGGTCTACACTCTCCAATGAACATACCTATATGCCAAATGTCAGTCAACTTGCGTTCAGTACTTTCGGCTGTGCGTTGCGTTGTCTGTCAGGTTGTCTGAAAATAACGAGCCAGCTTTGATATATTTTTATACAATATTTATGATACTCTAATGTAGCATTCTAATGGGGAGTAAATGCATTCCAGAAATCTGTTCTATAAGTCGTTTTTATTCGTTTCAAACAAAAATACTAATCTTTATAATTTTATTACGAATTGATTTTATTAGGCTCTCATGCAATTGACATAATTACTTAATATTTGTTACAATCTACCATTAATTTTGTGATATTGATGAGTGAATATCAATGATTAACCAGGCCACACGCATATCAATTTGTAACGGAGCAGTACATAATTTGCACATGTTGGTGCTAATCAACCTTCATTAAGCTATTTCAGAATTACAATTATTCATGTTTGCAAATTGAAAATCATCAGAAATTAATGTAAAGAGTCCGTTTTGGGTATGTGTCGAATAGTAGACGTCACTGCCACATCAAAAAATTCTCCATTTCAATATTATAAAACAAAGGCACTTTCTACTGTCTGTCCCCATAAATGCTTAGATCTTTAAAACTTCACAATGAATTTTGATGCGTTTTTTATAGATAGGAAGGAAGGAAACCGAAGCGGGTTGAAAGACATTAATAATTAATAAAATATATGTATATTTATATAGATTAATTATTCATCCAACTACGTAAGTATAATACTGTCTCTTCTGTGCTATAAACAGTTGCTGCTTAAAATTTATTCCTTGAAAATTCTTGCTGGAAAAGACTTAATAAACGTATTAATAGTTGATTTTTATTCCCAAATTTCCACGGTAAATAATTTCTTAAGTACGTCTAAGCATCCTTATAATGACATTTGTTGAATAAGCAACTAAGTAATTCTAATATCTACAAAACAAAATAAAATTACCAAAAATTTTGTTCCTTAAAAGAGGTGTTTGAAAACATGCAAAACAAAGGGAAAAATACAGACAAATGTGAATTTAACTTGTGTTGATAGAGTTTCGTACATCAAAATTCATATATTAGACTTCATTAAATTAAATAATAATAGACATGCTGTTTACAAAATAAAATAAAAAATTGAAAACAAATGAGTAGTAAATAAAAAAAAAATTAAAACTTAAAAACTGAATTTTGCGAAGGCCGTTTTGAATGTACAACTAAATAAGTCATCAAAATTAAAGGCAGTCAAACATATAAGAAAATAAAAGCTCAAATGCGAGTAGGACTCACGCACCAAAACTTTCAATTGCAGACATAACTTTGCGGTTCAACCCTTCGACTAGGTTACTGCAACATCCACAAATAATAAGAAATAGAAAATACGCTCATTACATATTTTTAGAGATTTTACTATTTATAATACTTATGCTCTAGTTAAAAATGATATTAGGTCATAGGGAGGTACCCTATAGGTTTTCTACTCTTATTGATTCTCTTGTAAAATGATCATATTTTTGATAACTTGAACTTTCAATTGAAAGAGAGCATAGAGCTATATGATATCAATTTAAACTTTTTACATCTGTGCATTCCAGAGAAAAGACGGATATCGAAATATTCCTATACCTAAGGGTTCCGTTTTTGTCCTTTTAAGTATGAAACTCTTAACAGACTTCAAATTAAAATATTTTAACCATAATAGATATTCCTTAATTTTTTGCCTCGAAGAGTTACGGGACCCTAAAAACAAACCAACTCTCTTTCCGCGATGAGAGTTTGGAACAAAAACTATTAATGTAGAGACTCTCACGGCCCGCTGAGTTGTCGGTGCGTTCCGTTTGATAATTTCCGTGTACACTGGGTTTAATCGAATGAACCCGGGCCGAGCGCAGCGCCCTCTCGCCGCGGGCACTAGAAAATTGTTCGCCCCGATTGTGCCCTCCATGAATGGGGTGTAATTTCAGCCTTTTCTTTGGAACTTTTTCACGTCTATTTTGACCCTATCGAATCAATGTGTAAATTTAAAAAAAAATATTTAGTGGATGAAAATCCAAACTACCAGAGGCTGGGAAATCTTCAAGAAGTTACACTTGTACATAAAATTCTTTATAAACAAAATCCTTTATCAGGCAAAAAAGCCAAGATACATTATTATACACACATGTTATACGCATTATTAATAATGCGTTATACTTATTTATTACATAAAATATCATAATACTGTAACTGAGCTATGGTCTTATATGGAAGATATTATGAAAAAAATTGGCCAAGTGCGAGTCGGCCTCGCGCACGAAGGGTTCCGTACCGTTATCTATGAAAAACTAGAAAATAATCACTTTTGTTGTATTGGAGTCCCCCTTGAATATTTATTTAATTTTAATTCAATTGTTCATATTTAAAGATAATTTATAAATACATATTCCATGAATATTTCAAGCGTTACCGATATAGTGCGTTGCCGTTACCAATATAGTGCAAAAATTGTATTTGTTGTATGAGATTGAAATTGAATTGAAATTTATAATTTTTATTTATTTGAATTTAATTATTTGTTTTTAATTTTACTATATAATCTGTAAATAGATGCATATTAGCGGACCCTGGGCACAGAGCCTCAGTGGCCTCGGAGCAACCGGGATAATGCTCGGATAAAGAAGAAGAAGTATATATTTAACCGTCTATCTGTTATCGTTATCAATATCGAACAAAAAAAAATCAGGTTTGTTGTATGGATTAAGTTTTTATTTTATTTTTATTTTTAGTATTTGTTGTTGTAGCGGGAACAGAAATACATATTTTGTAAAAATTTCGACTCTCTAGCTATCACGGATCATGAGATACAGCCCGGTGACAGACAGACAGACATCGAAGCCTTAGTAATAGGGTTCCCGTTTTACCCTTTGGGTACGGAACCCTAAAAATGTGGGGTGTAACGGTCTTTTTGGGACCTATAGAAGCCAAAAGGTGTTTTTTCAGCATTTTCGTCTGCCTGTCTTTCTGTATGTAGCGCATCATGCAAAACTACTAGATGGATTTCATTCTGTTGGCGCAGTTGGAGTTAAATATATGAAGCATTAATTTAAAATATACATAGCACTGGTTTCATCTTGATAAGCCGCTTAGAGCCCAAGATACAGGCAATAGTAGTTACGCGCGGACGACGTCGCGAGCATAGGCTAGTAGAAAATATAATCGTTTTTAACATTTAAAAAACATTGATAGTTTCAATAGTGCCAGAATTCAGGAACATAAAGAAATAGAGCAATACAAATATTTTGCTAATAATCCGTATTCAAACCGGGAAGTAATATTTATTCAGCTGTTTACCATCATAGGATAAAACAATTAAAGTGAGTCGCATCGGCGTCGAAATTAAGCCCTGAGGCGGCCGGCTTCCGCGGTAATAAAACACATGCAAAGTTTTTCTTTGATCGCCACAGATACAAAATAATGACATGAACAGAGGTGACGCACTTATAACTTCTTTATTTATAAATTTATTTTTCTCGTTCTGTGTTGTTGCTGACCATATATTGGTTTGCCGTACACAAGGGGAGAAAATTTGTACTTCAATAAAAAATGTCGCAAATGGCATATTTAATGCGCGAATGAGCCTTTTTAGGCGAACTGACCACCAAAATACTTTTTTTTAGGATGTATGTATATAGCTTGTTTAATGTGTTTTTTTTTTTAAAGTGAACTATGCATGTTAAATAACCTAATGAGTTTTTCTTTTTAGGTGATCTGACTTCTTCTTTTTTGTGATGTCGTGATTGCCGTATTTTAGCGTACGATAATGTTCAGCTGGCCGTATGGCCGTACAATCTTTTTTTTAAGAGCCGAATTGCCGTACGATACAGCAATTGCCGTACGTTTGGCAACTTCAACTTATGATATATTATTATCAGATATATTTTCGCATTTCAACTATAAATACTAAATAAGAAGATATTTTCTTCTTTTATTTTTTCACAATTTTTCATTGACACAGGTGAATTGAAATAAAATCACTCAGGTACACACACATTTCACTTCACCTGAATATTCATTATCTAAATAATCAGAGCCTTTTTTTAATACTGATACTTTTTAAAAGCTGATTATAACATAAAAAATCAAATGACTAGTTACAAAAAATTACTTCAAATGACTGTTATTCATAGGTTTAACACCTTAATGTCAAGAATGGCTTATTAGATCTTAATAATGGCCTCTCCCTGCTCAACGCACTTGTCATCTGGCTGGTAATAAAATTTTAGCATATCGTTCTGTTCAATCTTGTTCAAGGCGTTTCTCTTAATATTTTCCCCTTAAATGTCTTCCAATCAGATAAATGGAAGGCTATCCAAACTATAGCCGTTTTGATCCAGCAACGGAAGCGAAGCAACAGGCTTGATTAAAACACGTGTTTACAGAACGCACGACCTCTCACAAACGCAATAATACGATCCAACTAGTTAACATCCCGCCGGCCCAATGCTGACCAACTTCACTTATTTAAATCCTGGCTGCATAAAATATGTGGGTTTTGAATGCTTTATTTTTATCAGGGGACTTGCCTCCTGGCATTAAAAATTAAGATAAATTCAAAAAGTTCATCATTTATACCTTTTGCATTAATTATGTGTTTTCGTATTAAATACTTAAGACGTTAAAATCAAAAACAATTTTACGCTTCAAGACATAATTAAGGAATTTCTTGTTTTCATGATGACATAGTTATGAGAAAAACTTCGTTTAGTCCAAATACTCATTTCACATATCAATAATCAACCTGCAGGAAAAGCAGCAGTTTGGAAATATATATCAATAAAAAATGAAGCAATTTATTTATTTAAACAAGTTGCTGAATAGCATGAGAAAAATAAAAATTGCATCCAATACCACAAGTCTGCTTCCAAGACTCCGCGTAACATATAACTCAGCGCATTTTTACGTCTGTAAATTATACTTTTACGATCGAAAATCATTTTTATGTTTTCGGAGGAATTTAATATCGCGCTAGCTATGCTCGGCACATTCGCTCTTTTATTACGCTGTAATTTTATTGTTTTCTCAATTTTTATTAACTATCAACCACCTACTTAGGTTTACTTATAGCTGATCAATAGTTTTTACTACGAGTATATTGGAATAGGAGGATAAGGCTGTGTACGCTTCTTATGATAATTTCTCATTGAAGCTTTCAGCGTAGCCGTTCAACTGCCGTCTTTCGTAGAGCGGCGGCAGTCAGAGAGGCGATTTAAAAATAATGAATTAAGAATCAACTTGTATCACTCTATTATTAAACGAACTCCAATTTAAAATATTCCAAAAAAAACTAGATTTGATTAAAATTGTATAGCTATCTGATATGACTCAAAAAAATAGTAACAAAAAGAACCTGTAAACGAAGCGCCTCTTGCGGAAAAATTCAACTTTCTTTTATATTCTTTGTTTAGATAGTTATTATAACGTTATAAACACTCGCATCCTTGGAAAAGTCTCAAAGGAGTTTACAATTGAGCTGGGTGGTTAATTTGCTTTTTATTGAAATAACAAAAAGTTAACTCTTGTGCAATGCTTGTTTACGCCAGAATGATTCTGAAGGATTTTTGTATCGTCACGTAGTTAAAGGATCAACATTTTTGTGCATGTCAACTAACATTTGACAAAAGAGATGATATGGATTAAATAAAGACTAGTATCTATTTGGTTGTCTACGTTTGTCTTTCGTTCACAAACTAGCGAAGAATAAACTATGGAGATTTAATCAATACACACATTAGATAAGCATCAAAAGCCCAAGCCAATCAGAAACATAAATATTTTTCATTCCTTAGCTGAGTTCAAAACTGAAACTTCCTGAGTAGCGGACAGGAATTTTAATAATTAAATCATTGGGGTCGTTAAGTTTCTTCTATTTCTCCATAACGTCATTGACGATTTTTGTATTAGATTTACTACTTTACAACGTAAAAAAACATATTCAATACAAAAAATTACCTGAACAAAGTTTTCGAATAAAGCTCGAGCTTCCAGAAAATAAAATTGTATACAAAAAACACGTATAAATGGTTTTGGCATCGAATAGTATTTCTCCAATTTAGAATGATAGAAACGAAACGAAACGATCAAACGAAAAAATCTTATTTAATATTATAAAAATTCTGATTTGTGTAACGGTGGATCAGTTATCTGGGTCGTTAGACATGAAAGGAGCTTACAGGTTGGAGCCCAGCCACCGCGGCTCGGCAGATCTGAAATTAATATTGCGTAATCCCACATTAAATCAGCAAACTATACATTTAATAATAACTTAACAGGTCTTTAATAATAAAGTAGTTGCGCTAAAGAAGATTTTTTAAATGTTTTTATTTTTCTTAGACTGTTAGTTTTGACTGCCAATTGTTTAAGGAAGTAAAGTTTACGTTTTTCGTGGTTGGCGTATCTAAAATTGAACTTCCACGATAAAATTTAGAATCGACTGGAAGTTTATAGAAGCAACGAATTCAATCTCAGATATCAATACTCCGTCGACGTATACAATACTAAGCTGAAGGCGTTACTTAGCAACTGCCAGTAAACAATGTGCTTTTTAGTCAAAATCGTATTTATCGAAAAATAACTATTTATTTTATATCGTATTTAATCTTCTACAAATACAGTGCGTTGTATTCTCTATTTCATAAATATCAAGATGAACACTAACCTTACCGTGGGGATTGCTCCTGATCCTGATTGTTTGAAGGAAGTTGTTGCGTGCCAATGCGAATTGGGTCGAGAGAAGCTGCTGACGGCTCCGCCATACAAGCGGATGTCTTCCCCGCCTGCCGATGAGGCCAAGTCGAGGTTTTCCACCGCCCCATGTGCCAGAGACCTTGAGCAGTACAAGTGCCCTCTCAGCCACATACCTATCACTTTCAAGTCCCCGCTCCATCCAAACGAAGTGTTCAACAAAGTCTTCCCTGCGAATACGCAAGTAAAATTTGTCAAACGTAAACTCGCCAAACTCCTCTCTGTGTCAAATAACAACCTCCTCCTAACAAAAAACCGAACCATACTGAAGGACACCAGCCTTCTATCTGACCTGAAGACTGATGCCCTAGGCAACCTAATCATCGATGTGTTCACTAAAGACTCAGAAAATTTCTCTTTATCCTCTATTCCGAAAGAGTCGTATGTCCATGAACTTCTACATGCTGTTATACCGAAAAAGAAGACCATGCCTTTTATAGCCATCAAATTCAGAGTACTCAATCAGAATGAAACATTCACTCGCTCTTATCATTCTATAATGAAAATCCATGAAATCAAAAAGAATTTGGCGGGAATTTTCCAAGTAGAGCCTGATAATTTAGTACTTGTTCGAGGAGATCATACACTCAAGGACCGAATGGCTCTACTAGATTTGGATTATGATAAATATGGCATTGTAGAAGTAGAACTGATGACCAAGAATAACGAGATTCTCAATTTGGATAAACTTTATAAAGAAATAGCTGTAAATGATGTTTTGACAGTTACGGTGCCATTCGGCAGTACTATAAAACAAATAAATGTTGAAATATTTTCGGAACCAATCAAGAAACCTTATCTTGGGGGATATAGGAATGTTCTCACTGGTAATATTATTGCATTTACTTAATAATATATTCTTTTTCTACCTTTGGCATTGTAAAGTCAATATTGTATTCTTTCTAATGTCGTTGCTATAATTTTAAAAAAATCTATTATAATGCTGGAGGATTAATTTTTATCTATCTTTATTATAACCTTAAGGTACATAAATATATCCTAAAACACGCACATTAAGAGTCATGCTACGTAATTTTATATATTTTTTGGATTTAAAATATAATATTATCTTCAAAACCGCTATCATTGCAGGCACCGAGCACCATCACGCCTACACTCAAACACCTCAAAAGGCAGAAAAGCTGCCCCCTGAAAAGAAAGCCTGTAGGGACACTCAAACAGCTGAAGAAAAAGAACAAATTTTCGTATGTTTACCTACTAGTAGTATACAATATATTTACAAACGTCGTTTATTATGTATAGGAAATAGATAATACAAAAGCCATTTTTTTCGGTAAAGTATGTTAATATACGAGCTAGAAACATTAATAAGCACTTGTTAAATGTGAAAGCTAAAACGTTACAAAATTGAAGGATGTAATTATCTAGAAATATGTATGTGTCATCCCCAAAACCATTAAATTTTGAGGTACACTTCCAGAAAAACTGGCAAATCTTTAATTTTTGAGAATGGTAATTTATAAATATATGCCTGATGTCATTCTTGCAAAGCAAACTGATAAACTCGAAAGGAAAAAATACTAGGTTAAAGAATTTGGCTGCGCATTTTGCTAGTATACTCAAATATAGGTATGATTGAATTCAGGATACGGCATACAGCCGAGCGACGCAGATGAACACAGTGCACGCGTACATCCCCAGCGTGACCGACAGGATACTGGTGCCGAAACCTTACGAGACCTACGATCAGATGATCGCCCGCCTCAACCACAACCACTACGCCTCTATCATCCAGAGAGCCTTCAGAAAATACCAGTTTCGACAGAAAGTCAATAGATGGCTCCGAGAGTGCAGGTATTTACAAACCATTCGTAACAACAAAATTTTTGGACAAAATCTGCCAAAACCAGAAAATTGTGCCAAGGTGTTAATAACTTACTTGGATTTCATTGCACGTGTTTGAATTTAAAAATCTATTAATTTGATTCTTCTAATTTAATTTGATTTGAGATTGTAATCGAAGATTTGACGAACTACATATGTTTATTGCATCAAAACAACACGGCAATCTTAAAGCCTCATAGAAACGAATACTTAATAATATTTATTTAGAGGCTACTTAAAAAATCGCGGACGCCATTTCTTATTTGTAGAAAAAAGGGCAATAAGTAAAATTATTAATTGTGAAAAATAAAAGCTACCTTTTCTAAGAATATTGAGATAGGCTGGTGAAACTTTTTATATTTGTTATAGCTGAATGTCCTTGATTCAAGTATTTTTAAGTTAACACCATGTTTCTAGGGAACGTATAGAAAGAATAAAGGAAGAAGACAGACTGGAACGCGAGGCGATGGATCGGCGGTTGCGGAAGGATCTCGTGACTAAAACATATCCTAGAACGCGTGAAGACTTTGATCAACTATATGCTATGGTAAACAATATTAATGTTTATTGTTTACCTTCTTCTTTTTAAACATTACAAACATGCTTGTACACACTAAACACGATGAGAAATTTGCAGGTAGATCGCTGGAAGCACGCTGAAATTGCTAGGATTTCACAGCTACACGCCAAAGGTCCTAAAATAGCAGAATTCACATTACTTCTTGATAAAGAAGTAGAATTGCTTCGCTGTATCGAATCCTACAGAGTAAAAGTAAAAGAAGATAGTCAAAAAATAAAAGAAAAGAGGTTTCTAGAGGAAATCTCTAAACCAGTCGCATGGTACGGTAGAGATGGGAAATTAATAACAATGGACACTATTGAAATACAGAAAGCGAGAAAATTAAAAGAACTTTACAATACTTTTATTCGTGATGACTTGGATGTAAAAGAGCGTATGGAGCTGATAGTGGACATGAAGTTTGCCTTGCAAGAATTTCGACATTATTTGGCGGAGGATACGATTTCACTCTTAGACAGAGAATGTGACCTTCTCATCCGGAGATGCGACGACCATCAGCTAGAGTTCCTTAGACGAAGAACAGCCGCAAACATATTACAACTCATAAAAAATTCGGAGCTCAACTCAGGAGTGACTAAAAGCAATGACATCAGGAATTTCAGAAAGATGGAGGACAACCGGCTTTATTTCTGTGAGCTGTGTCATCAGGTAAAGTTATTTAAAGAATTCCCAATCAATGCGAGAAAGAGCGGATTTTTAATTTGTACATCATGTTCATGGAAGGACGTCACAGAACGTTTGTGGATTGATATGGCGCCATATAGATTCATACTTCGCGCAGTGCAGCGAGACGAACGTCGTCGCAAATGCTGGGGTTCACTTGCTTTCGTTCTACGCGACAAAGATATTTTCTTTATAGTAGAAAAACTATGGCATGCGCACTCGGCTATCAGTGAATGCAACGACTTGACTGAACTGAGGCTATGTCGCTGGCACGTGAACGAGGATTGGTCGCCTTGGAATTGTTTCCTTGTGACAGTGCAAGAAATGAAAGCGCATCTTAAACTCGAAGTGCCAGAAGACGTTTATGATGAAGAGTTAGTGCAAAAAGTAGCAAACAAGCACAAGCTTGCTAAGGCTAACTTCGAACAACTTCTAACAGTAAACAAGCGTTACACGGAGACAGGCGAATGGCAGGGAGTACGGGCGCCTGCGGTAGCTCGAGTCGATGCTGTAGAGCCTTTATAATATGTTTTTAACTTTTTAGTTATATTAATAGAATCATGATTAGAATTGTTATAGTATATACTTTTGTTGTTGATTGTTATTTATTATGTCACGCTTAGCAATTCAGTCATTGCTCGTTTATGAATAACCTAAATCATTAATATTAATAAAAAGAAATACATTTATATATACATAAAATAGTGCCACAAAGTACGTTTCATTTCTTGTAACGCCTTTTGTTTACATATTCAATTAATAATAGACTCTCACAAAAGAACTAAATTAATGACTAGGTACACAAAATCTTGAATTGAATTCTTGGTTTGTCACATAGACAATGCAGTTTTTTATTTTCTTCGTACCAAAATAAACTCGACACAATTTCGAAAATATTACGACTTTAACAATATTTTAATTATTTTATTAACCCCCGACGC
>JADGIL010051451.1:288-11969 GCA_020352625.1 Cactoblastis cactorum
GTGTTAGGTTTTTTTTGTTACGGAATTTTTACATTCGGTCCCCGCGCTCAGAGCCTCAGATAAAAGCTATGCAATAGCTTAAAAGAATAATTTTTATTATTAACCAAACATTCATTTTTAGTTTACTAGCTAAGGTACTTAATTAAGTACAATTGTATACCGACTCTTAACTCCGTCATAAAACACACAAAGCAAAAGAGGGATTACCCTCGTATACCTTCGTATTAAAACCGAACAGCGTAATGCTTAGATGAAATGAAATCCCAACTGCTTACGCATTTGTAAAGATATGAGGACAAATGGAGCGTCGCGAACAAGATGCAGCGCAGATTAAAAGCTCCAGCGACTAAACCACGTGAAAATCGAGCAAAAAGAGTCACCCGCGGCATTAGCGGATGAGTGTCGGAACCATTAGTGTGCTCCCCCACCACCTCCTCCGCTCCCTCTCAAAGACACCCGCTCACCCCGAAACCGTCGTTCCTCTTTTATTTCTCGCGCGGGGATGAACTCCTTAATGACAAACCGTACTATATCTTTTGTGGAGAGCTGCAAAAGTACGTATTTTGCAGGCCTTTTGTACGCCCTCTTTTTATTCTGGCGCTCGTTGGTACAGATGTAGGGTGCACTGGTACAGATGGCTCCAGTCTATTCGAATCGTGCCCCCAATAAGAAATAATTTCTGCAAAAGCCGTCGAAAATTTTTACATTTCACGGCGACATTTTGTGGTTTTCTCAATTATATTTATAAATTAAAAAATTTGTATTCTTTGTTGTTGTCATTTGTTCAAATTGATGTGTTAATTGTGTTATATCACTTGCGGTCACTGTTTTGATGAATACGGTTAATTAATAACTGAAAGTGCCAAATTATAAGCAATGAAAACGTAAAAATCCACGGCAATTACAATTAAATGGCCGTCGCGTTGTTATATTGTTTTATATGCAAGTCAAAAACTATTAATAGTTACAAAATAATTAAAATTGTTTTCCATATGAAATTGATTTACAAATTTAAGATTAATCAAAAATATATTTACTTTTGCTTAAGTATATGTAAAGTATGTATATCTCTCGAAACAAGTGATGTTATTAAATTGGTTTAATTTACAATAAAGCGGCGAACTTGTTTTTGGGGCGTCATGCGAACAGATATTTCGCGCGTTTTGCTTGTGAATTTCCACAACGACTGCGGGGCGGCGCGCGGGTGCGGGAACCGAAATGAAAATGTAATTTGTGGTAATTCGGCGCGCGGGAACCCGCTGCGGCTCGCGGCTTGTTCGCCTCGCTGCCCCACTACCCGCGTTTATACACATTTTATACATTATATAGTTATTGTAATTTTTTTAACTTCCATTAAAAATATTGATGTTATCTGTATATTATATATTCGTGTTTGTGATAACTTAAAACTATCTTTTAATGGTCTTCGCCCGCTAAAATGGAGTATACTTACTAAATTATTGTAATTTATTATCCTTGTTACATCATTATTACAACTACCAAAACCCATCATTAATTATTCAATTTTATGGACAAAGACAGTAACACCAAAACAACTTGACTTTCCCGTTTTACGGCGTCATAAACATGTCTGTTGTGCAATATGAATACATTATTTTCAGTAATATTATAATTAACGACACACAACAAAATGTTTCCTCCGCTTAACGTTTCACCTATACTTAAGACGTAAATATTTAAAGAACGATTATGGTGTCTCGTTTACAGTATATGCAATATGCGAAATGAATTCACATTGACCTTTTGCCGCTCTATTAGCATTTAGGAAATTTCCAATTACCATCGGCTGAATGCTGCCAGGCACGAAACTCGATGTTTATCGGCGAACAGACAAACAGCCTGCATAATTTATGTTACGGTCAAGTTTATTAAATTTCACTTCTTGCCACATATACTTAAATATCACTATTTATAGGGGGCGATGGAGGCATTACATGGGATATACTATATATAAATATGTAATTATGTATTTGTTTAAAAATATAGTTTTAAATTTAAGCTTTAATGTACAGTTATTTTACTTATCAGTAAAGACTTCATTAGTGATTAAAAATTGATATTTTTTTAGATTCATAAAACCAAATTAAATTGATAGTACATATTACATTAAAATGAATATAATTCATTTATAATGAGAAAATAAGTAGTTGGGGCACCACACTTTATACAGCAATGCGAAATTAGAAATAATTTGGTTGCGGCTTGTGGCCGGGCGGCGCGTCTGACTGCATAGCTTCACGCCCGCTGCGCCTACGCCTCACACAAATTGAATAAAATCTCAATGAACAAACAAAAACACGATTTCCCTGATCGTTTAGTTATGTAGGTGGTGCATTATGTAGGCGCTCGCCAATGCTTCACGTCGGTAATGGACCGTACACTGAGCACAGACAAAAATCTTATTTATATCCCGTTTCAACGATAAAAGTTGTTTATCTAATCTGATAGACCACCGAATCGTCTACCTGATTCTTGAAAGTCTCACCGGGCAGGTCAGGTCACTCGCGGCCAGAATTTGTCCACCAAATTAACGTTCCCAAATAGCCTGTGTTTTATATTCTCAGTTGGAGACTCAATTATGTTAATTTGTTCACGATTCACTTCGAATCTGTGAATAAAATTAATGTGCATTTAAACGTAAAATACGAACAAAGCCAATAAATGCGAGCTCGGTAACAGCGATTTATCATTTTGTTGACCGCGTGCATTATTGTTTATCGTGTTAATTTTATTTGTTGCTCTCTGTCGGCTTATCGGCTAATTATATACACGTTATTATTGAATACGAGTAGCACTGGACTGGAATGTGGAACAATTTTCGGTTTGTATTTATTTGTGAAACGGAACACTGTATTGCTGCAGTCGGTTATTTCGCCGACCGCCGATGATATTGAAAGTTAATGGCTGTTTTATATAGGGAAATAGATCAGTGAATTTAAATTGCTGCTCGTTTGCGTCACAGTCTATTAGCTTTATCGATGTAGACATGATTTTGTTGTGTTAAAATCTCGGTTTACCATTTAATTGATTCTAAGAATTGATTATCGAGTTTATTCCTTTATATGGATTAGTTAATGTTTTTTTCTATTTCAGACGGAGATAGCCAAAAGACTTAACGCGATAATAGCTCAAATCCTGCCGTTTTTATCACAAGAGCACCAGCAACAAGTAGCGTCGGCGGTGGAGAGGGCAAAACAGGTCACGATGACGGAACTTAATGCTATTATAGGGGTAAGTTGTGATGAAACTATCTCTCTGATTACCAATATAATTCTACTTAAAATCTGTTCCGGTGGTGGACATTAATAATGTATAATATTGTAATTGCAAAGTGAGCTGATCTAATAATGCAAATCCCGTAAGGTTATCTGTGACTTATTATAGCAATTTTATTTCTAAAAACAGCTTATATACTGACAATGCAACATATTCGATTTGCATGATAAATATAAATAGCAGCAAGCAGCTACATCACGAAGCATTATAAACAAACTCAAATTTTAAACGTAAACATTTTTATTTAATCGTGTTTCCGTGTAAACGCCGTGCTGCGCCGCCCGTACGATAACATTTCACGCAAGCAATCAAACACGTGTTTCGTTTGAACAAAACAGCTCGTCCTATACACGAGAAATGGTCGGTGGCCATCGCCATACTTGATGCTTTAAAACTATGTTTATAGCTTACGCTTTAAAAATAATTTTGTTTACGAAATGAAATTGCCTTTCTCAAATATTTGTATATACACCGCAAAAAATAGCTTTACGATTTAATATATATATATATATATATATATATATATATATACCTTATAGATACATACAGAGAAAGCTTCAGTCAACGCGATCATTGATATTAGCTATTAAAGACCTAAAGATTTATTTGTATTAACGATTGATCAATAGATAGCTACTAATCAAATCGTGACAAACGTTTAATGTCGCATTCGGTGGCATTTGTCCAAGTGACTCGAGGAGTCTTGTCAGAATTCGCTTGCTTGCTCTCGCAGGAATGGGAAGGCGGCAATATATTACCGTGACACGACATCAAACGAAATTGTCAAAAAATTTATGACGCGTTAAGTTAATGGGTACCGCGTCCCGTCTTATTTTATATTTCATCGCACCCGCTGTTTGTTTTACTTTAACGATGTCTAGAGTTTCATGTTACGATCGCTGTTACATTGTGATCAATGCGACTAACGTTGGCATTCAACATCGCGCATTCATTTATATATCTATTTATTTAATCATTTCGGTTCTTATTTTGGGATGTATGGTTTACTATGATTATTTATTTTTATTTATTTATTTTCATCATTTGCCATGCATGTGTTTTGTACTTTCATTCTACAATTAATGTAGACAGTATATTAAATGACAGTTAAAGTATAATATTTAAAAAAATCTGTTACTAGTAATTATGTTCATAAAATTTGCTTTAATTAACAAGTGATACGTGTTAAGTGAGTAAATTGTGTGAAATCTCGGTTTTCAACAGGTCGAAAGTTCGACGCTCGTTAATTAAACGATCTAAGCCCGATACTGGCGCGGCTCCAACCGCGCGGAATTGATAAAATTGTTACTTCGAACTACAAACGTGGAGAAAACAGCTAGTTTTATTTATTGAATGGCCTCGCGCGAATTAGCGCATTTTATGAACTCCATTTGTCAACGGCGTGGGCGAGTGTGTATCGTCCTAAACGTTATTACCTCGCTATTAGCGCACACACAAATCTCATATGAATCAATCTCATGCAATTGCACAAATAGTAAATCTACCTACATTAATCATCGCAGCGCCCGTTTTGAAGAATTTGTAATTATTATGACCAATAAACGAATATAACAATTAACAAAGATCAATATAATTGAAATTAGCTAAGACTAGCTAAGATTGGTACAATTGTGTATTTTTATTATGCACTACTATGCTTTCCATATTTTCAGTATATTGTACCGCAACACACATCTCGAGCTGCGAATTAGAACCTGTCTTCAAATTGCTATCCAAGTTAATTTCATGACATGCTAATTGTATTTTTGTCGCGTTTCGTGAGGGCTTCATTGCCGGCCATTATTTTCAATAGGCGCATTCGCATGCGAGTGCCAAGTCGTTATACTGATCTATTCTCGCGATGTGTTAACTCTTGGCGTTCGGATGTCGCGTTTCGTATACCGTGACGAAAATAAATCACTTGACGGATAATGAGGGCGAAAATAAAGCATCGGAACTCACTCGTCGCTCGTCTGTCTCCGCTTGATAGACTCTTTTGGCTTGTAGAGGCTGGCGCGGAGCCAACTCGATCACAGCACAATGCTCGTCTCGGGGAAGCGTGCGAAGGCGCATAATACTAACTAAACATATAGTTCCACTCTCAAATCAAGTGTTAGCTATTTATTAAAGAAAATCCTGGTTAATGTCGTCTTATTAAATGACCGATATTAGCACCTTGTGGTTTGTCGTTTTGGCTCCGAACCAACAATTTCATGGGCTGTTTACTAACGTTCAACGCGCACTTGCTAATAACCGCTCCCAATTAGAGCATGTCGTGAGTCGTCACACGATGCATTACCCGCGTGATGAGACGTCTGCCCCAATATGTTCCTCTTATCATCACACGCGATGTGATACGTTTTTGTTCGGCGTCGACGATCGCAAACACCCAAAGGATAAAAGAAAATACCTTAAGATCCCAAAGTATTCGGCAGGGGTTCGTCGCCCTGGCGGATTTACCTACATGTATAGATTACTGAACAGCCTTCGAGACACCGGCAAAACGCAATATCGCTCTCCCCCTATAAAACACTCTAATTTAAATAAAAAAGCGGCGCCACCTTCCGTATGTCGGTCCTTTTTTATTACGAACCTTTTTTATTTTCGGGTCAGCTAGGGATCAAAGGGGCTCTCCCCCGAGAGTAGCCCCCTCCTCCCGCCTCAGTGTGATTTGCGAGGATTCTGGCGCGCGCCGATTTGTGAAGAGGGAATAGTCCTCAAATTGGGGACTGTTTGCCTGCCTATTAAAATCACTTACCGTTACGAGTGCTTCGTTTCAAAATTTAAGCGTTTTGTTTTTGTTAAGCTTAATTTTCAGATCGGTAAAGGGATTGTTTTATGATTCATTTGTTTATATCAATAGCATACTTATTCGTTTTAATGTTCCAATATTTGAAACTGCCAGTCCAAATTAATAATCTGTTTCAAAAATTAAGCTCTTGAAATAAGGAAACTAAATTGAAATTTAAGCGTGTTGCCAAAGCTTTATATTTCATAGAAATTACTTCTTGAAGTCGAATACTCGTAGTTGGGTTGCATTCTAATGAATTACAAATCCAAATTGATGAGCGGACTTCGCGCCGCAGCGCATAACGCCTCCAATCCGATAACAAATCTCGTCGTGATATTTACGACATACTCCTGTAATTGAAAAGCCGTATCGTTGACATAAGCTTGTGGAATAAACAAGTGTATTATGCGTATCGTTTATGCAACATTATCTCGAGTGATAGGTGAGCAAACAAGAGCATTCACTGTATAAATAGAGCATATCTATTTCGCCGTCGATGGCTTTATAAACAAGCCAGTCGTGAAAACATTTCTATCTAGTTTGTGACGGGTCTCGCCCCTGATAAAAATTACGATGAGTATAAAGCGTGGCGGGGTTTGAGGCCGCGGGGCGCGGGGTTCAGTCAGCGACATGAATTTGTCATTTTTTCCCAGTCACGTCCGCGGCCGGTGATAAATATTGCATTGCGGCCCTCAGCGCTTCTTGCCGTCGTATGCCCGACGAGCCGCATTAACTTTTCCCCTGTCGCTTAGCCATAGCTCCTTGTTTTTCAACGCGAGGAAGTGAGTTAGGGCCCGTTCTGTCGTCGCTTCCAATGAAATTATGTAATCAGTTTTACGACTCATCCGGCCTGAGAGTTTTTTCGTATGCTTTTTCTTTCTCTTTCGGGTTCCGATGTTGTTTGTCAAGTAAAGGGCGTGTATTTTTTTGTATCATAATAGAATAAACATTTTATCTTTTCCTTTGGTTTTTTATCGACACGAGTCGATGTTTAACGTTCTGAATAAACATTGAATTTAGAGGAAGTTGTTTATTGAATCAGATACTGGTAATGCGGCGACTATTCGACATTTCAAATGTATTTGTATTATTGGTACTTATTCGGTTGACAGTTTTGACACAACGCTCCGACTAGATATTTGTATTCCTATTAGTGATTATTTCATCAGGTATTAATGTATGTGGCCTGGCGTGTACATAGTATTATATGTGATTAGAAGCAATTATGTTGAAAGTGTAACACGTGTTGGCGTCGCGTGTCGACCCGCCTCGAGGCTTCCTGCCTAATGGTGCGTGACACCCTTCCACCGCCCGCTCTCCCCGCACCCCCGGACACCCTTGTCTCGATAAACTACCCTCTTTGTAGCATATATTCCAACTTTTATAATCCGTATTCACGGTTAAGCGACATCATAATGTGAACTGTATAAATCATTATCAAATCTGAATAAATAATATAAAATTAAAAATCATATAATATAACATTAACTTTTTAAGTGCAGTATTTTATTAGTCTTTTAGTACGGCATGTTATTTCCAATATATCATGAAGTCTTCTTCTCAGGTGTTAGTTATTCGTCATGACTTAGGTATGTCTTACGTCATCACAAAAGAACTATATTATGCTATCATTTTTAATCTTAACCACAATCCGACCGTTAACATTTTACGTGGAACCGAGGCGGCAGTAAAATAATAATAATTGGTTAGTTAATATTGTGAAACCATTCCACGCTGATATTGGCAAACTTTTACGCTACATTACATGAAAACATTTCGAAACAAATAATATTGTTTTCCCCGATATGAATTGGTTTTCATTATAGTCAGGTTTATTTAATAGCCTTTCTTTCCACTTAATCAATCGGACAAAATTGAAGCGGTTAACTTTTAATTATAAATACCGATCATTATTTACCATATCTGACATTTTTATATCTATTTCAATAATAATAAAAATATCTCCACTTTTTTTACCCTTATCTGCTGGATTTGTAAACACAATACATAGCTTGAGTCAACAAAATAAAATATTACACAAAATAAAACTGAGAGTGTTAGATAAGACGCTTAAAATTAAATCGGGTGATTAAGTACTTAAAGAAATCCCGTCGCGTGTCGAAACTCTTGAATCAACACTCGATCAAGACATAAAGCTAATCTCTCGATAGTCAATCAGTTACTAAGTATTATGCAACTCTATATAATTTGTTCCCGAGGCAGCGAACCAATCGCCATAATAGCCCTTAAATGCGCTCCTAACCGCGAACTAACTGTTCTTAATTATTTAAGTGTGTTACAGTGAAAACTTTCCTCTTCTCTCCTGTTAAAACGTAACTAATTGCAACTTAATGCCTTATTAGGGCTCCAATATTTGCTGTAACCGGTTAACCAATTAAAATGTAAATGCCAATGATAGCTAGTCATTATTGTAATCTGTAATTAAACTGCTCATTTATTTTAATACTTTTTTAACGTTTATATTGACACCGTTTCGTGCCACTGACCGCCGCTTCCCATACACGCTTGTGAAACAAGTTTTTGTTTCTAATTTATTGAATTTTTTTATTTATTTTATTTCTTATAAACGTTTGAGACGTCATTAGTTCTTTTTGGTCTTCATTCGAAATATGTATATTATGCAGAATGTATATAATTTGTCAATTTCACAAACTTCAATTTTTTTTTGCCATTTAAATAAATTTAAGGGAATGTCCGAGGGAAATGTTTATTAATTAATATACTATAAAAATTGCATATTGGAGAATTTTTTCGATTAATTTGTGTAAATGACAAATTGTGTCATAATATATTTTAACTAGTGAAAAATATATACTTTTTTTTATATAATATGTATGTGAACAAGAGCGCGTGATTATGGTCGATTTGCGAGCGTACAGTATAGGAATCCCTGCGGAGCGAGGTAATGTGCCGTGAACGCTTCTCGCTCCTGCTAGCGCATTTTTCTCACAACAAAAGCCTCAGAGACTGCTCTAGTCTGTTCACTAACATACATATTAAACGAGAAATGATGTCTAATATACTTCGTATATCTAGTAGATCAAATAATATCGAGTACCCGATACACGTTTTACGATTTTTAATAAAGAAAATGTAAATGTAATGCTATTATATCAAATATATAATCATATATTTTATAATAAAATATTTGAGTAGGTATAAAAAAGTAAAACTTCTAAAAAGTTACAAAGTAAAATCAGAATAGGTGTCAAATATTTTTTATGAAAGTAACTGTTTTAGAATTTTCATTTGTAAACACTTCAAGCGATAAACAGCATAATGAGCTTGTATTTAAGCTGAAAATATATCAAAAAAGATAAAGCCTCTTTGTTGTCTTAAAGAAAACTTGATCAAACTTTAATTTGGTTGATAATGCAAACAGCAAAGTTCGCAGAGATAAGTAAATGGATGGAAAAGTCGTTGAGGGAGTGATTGTAATTCGAGGGGCCTATCGGGTGTGTTTAATCACGTCTAAATATGCTGTGGAAAAAATGCCGTGAAGTATCGCGCGTTATTGTCATTCATAACAGGCAAGCGGGGTGAAACGGGCGTATTACTGGGTGTAATGGGATGAGTCGGGGGTAAAACGGGAGCTCTCGATAACGATAGCTGTGGCATTGGGATCCGCCGCAGAATAACGAGCTGACACCGACGACGGCGCGCTAGCTTCACGGGCGCACTTAGATTAAATAACTTGTGGGTCAACTGAGACACCCTGCATCATATATTTACGCTGCGTATTAAAAGTTACGTTTATGGAGTTGTTAACTCACTTTGCAGTTGTTAGGCATTTTATTTAATGCTGTATAACATTTGCATTGTATATAGAATATTAAATTTACAATGGGAACATTTTGTACTTACGTGGTACATAATAAATGTGGAAGTATGTTTGTTTTGGAACATTGGTGGGTATAAACCATATCTAGTATCAGTACAAAGTATAAAACAAAGTCGCTTTCCACTGTCTGCCCCTATGTTTGCTTAAATCTTTAAAACTCCGCAACGGATTTTGATGCGGTTTTTTTAGTAGAAAGGATGTTTAACAGTTAAGGTTTATATCGCTTGATTGATGATTAGATATTAATCTAATTACAAAATATTATAAAATGAACACTCGTTTATTTAGTCACTTCTACTAGGCCCTCTTTCAAATGCTATCTTAATAAATGAAACGATCTACGCCTAATTCGAATTAAAAAATCTCCCTTGTGGAAAAAGCACTCCCAGCTAAGTGGCGCTCGCCACCTTTTGACACACAATAAATCACAGCAGTGAGCGGCCAATAAAAAATATGTTCCACCCTCGGCGAAAATCCAATTAATTTTCGGTGGCTAAAAAAAAGAACGTGCTCGGCCGAGTGGAAAAAGCTTGGCGCGGCGGTCTAAGTGACAAGCTGAGGCTGGCACGGCGGATTGACAGGGAGCGGGGCGGTTGGGAAAATCACGTGTCCGAACGGACGTGCGGGGTGAAACGGACTCTTTAATAAATAATAGCGCTGAAAGCATTTGCTGCGCTGATCCGACATGATCCAAAAGCGTGATTCCGAAATCGAATCTCTTGATCGCTTATTGCGAATTTTGCAATTGAGAATCTAATTGAAATTTAAAATAGACGAATAGATGAAAATCAATTCAGATATCTCTGAAGTTTAAAGTTATTGTATTTATCTTTTAAATGTTATTTTCCTACACATACCTGTTGCAACAGAACATTTCGCTCTTTATAAAACTTAAAAATAGTCTTTTGATTATGTTGACGATATCATATTTACTAATTTCCCTTATCTTGTGGGACTTTTCGGATATTATTCCAAATATTGTTGTTCCAGTTAATTTTTTACAACTTGGAATAGTACCTATGTTCAGCCATTAGGGAATTTTAATCTTATATTACTTTACTGAGCACGGTTGTAGGTTGTACACAACGTAACGGTCTCGGTAGACGACAATCTTAAATGAGACGAGATATGAAAAGGAAGCGCGGGTAAAGTGGAAAAAGGGGAATAATGGAGAAAGAGTAATCAATTTCGCTCAGTCGTCGCTGCCGGCGAAGCTCTCATTTAAAATTTAAAATATCGCAGCGAGAGAGGCTATGGAGGACTTTTTAATTTGGCTCCGCTTCGGTTTAAAAATGCATGGAGCTCTGCGGTGACACATCAATTCACTCTGGCTGTCAACACTCCAAACTTAAATAGTGGCTTGCTGTATTTATCTAGCGTAATTTATTTACGGTTCCAGATGTGTTTACTTGCTATGTTTGCTATTGAGCCACTTCAGATTCGCGTATGCGTAAATTACGTCAAATGTCAATGGGTAAAAGATATATTACCCGTGATTTAAATTTGTAAAAATCAACTTGATTTGACAATCTACAATATTTTAATAAAACTATAAGTTTTGTTTGACTTATCAAATTTATTATCAAGTCTACTATAATATACTCGATAAGAAGTACTCGGTGTGTAAATACTATTTTGCCAGAATAATATCGATGCTAGAATCTTATCGTATCTCGAAAAAGCGTTTCTTCCCCACTAACTTGAATTTAAAAAAAAATACTTCACGCATAC
>JADGIL010051469.1:0-16133 GCA_020352625.1 Cactoblastis cactorum
GTTAAAATGTTATTGTGTAATGTCAATTTTGTGAACCTGTTAAAATACAAAATAAAAATTGTCTCGTCAGCTCCTTGCTCCTTGCTGTATAAAGTTGATTTTTCCTTGGCCCCAGAGCGCGGGCAGCTGGGAGAGCGACCCGTTCGCCGTGCTGCACGCGCCCACGCGCGCGCCCGCGCAGAAGGTGCCGCCGCCGCGCCCCGCCCCGCCGCGCCCCGCGCCCCCGCACAAGGTACGCGCACGCACGCACGCACACACGCACGCACACACACGCACACGATAGTCCTTCGCTCGCTGTGGAGCGAAAGATGACCTCAAATAATTTATACTATTAAATATTGGCACTTAATAGTATACATGAATATTGAATTTATATTGCCACTGCAACATCCGACGACAAATGCTGAATTGCAAATTTTGATGGTAATGATAAAGATGAAGGAAATTTTGGTTTCAAGAAAAAAATTGTGTTTGAAATGCAATAAATATTTCAGAGGAGAATACAACTCTTGATATTAAAACTTTTGATTAAGTAAAACCTAAAACGAAATGCTTATTTCGGTACATGACAAAGTCTGAGCAGAAAATTATCACCTGAAATGGAGATAATTCCTTCATTTAATTGGGTTCGAGTCCCATTTATGTTAAATTGTAATTATTCAGTGTATTATAATATTATGTTAATTTTAATTTATGGAGTATGTCCCAAAATAAAACTAATGATTTGAAATCCATCAAATAAATTTCATTTAATCAAAAAAAAATTAATTTTTATGAATTTGGAACATATTCTTAAAAACCTAGTGTAAGCTAATATTTAATTTTCAGATTATGTTTGGTCCCCTTTATTTTGATTGTACCCACGTTTATTTGCCCCCCTTTTTGCCCCTTTCGCCCCGCTGTCAGCATGAGGTTTGCTTTTCAAAGTGTTCATTTTTAATCGCATGTTTTTTTTTATTTAACGCTGCAGAGAAAGTAAAATGTACGTAGTTTTTTATTAGAATATTTTTGTTTATTAGTTTCTGCTTGCATTTTTGTGCACTTTTTTTTGAAGTTACATCATTTTTATGAAATCAGCAAAGCGGTACCCCGATTCACACCTTTTCATGTGTTACTTTTAAGGTTGGATTAAAATTTGGTTTATTATCGGATGTATATAGTAATAAATACAACGTCCCGTTAGTCTACATAATAATAATTTTACTAACACAGACGGACATAGACTTTTTTTTTTGTTGTTGTAAAATTTGCTTATTTTTCGGCAATATTTTACTTTCTCTGTTCATGAATGTCATATATATATAATATCATACATATAACTGATGTCATATTGACAGTTCGCTCTGATCGTGTGCATGGTCAAACGAATTTGGATTAAGAACCTTAATTTCTAGAGGTCTGAGTTCTTAATTATAATAGCATATGTTTTGGGATTTTTTTTTATGACAGACAGAAAATACGAGAAAGCGGGGCACGTGATGTTAAGTCATCACCGCCGCCCATAGACATCTGCAACACCCGGGGGGTGGTAGAAGCGTTGCCGGCCTTTAAGGGATTGAATAATATAAACAGGATTTTTATTGTGGTATGGAGCCATTACTTGTAGTGGTGTGGTGCCTGCTGCTTGCTTTATTAGCTTGCAGCATGAATGGGCGGCTCGTCCGGGGCAGTACCACGCTCCCACAGAAGACCGACGCCTGAGTGGCGGCTATCGGCCGCCATGCTCCGCCCTCCCAAAAAGGGGAGGGTGGAGGTTTTTTATAGGCCGGCAACGCTTCTGTAACACCGCGGGCGTTGCAGTTGACGGGCGGCGGTGATCACTTAACATCTCGTGACAGGCATGCTCGTTTGCCTCCCTCTGACATAAAAAAAGGATACAAATTAGCAAAACTTTTGTAAACTTTATTACAGCTTCTTATAAGCCTTCGATCAAGAATAAAGACTCTATGAATCTAGTTTTTAATTGTTGATCGACTCCATTTATTATGACATCAGTTGTTTTGTTTAAAAGCATTTGCTTTTTTTTTCGTCATTTTTTTGTCATTCTCTTCTCATATTGCATGTCGTAATAACGCACTTTATTGGGTTGTGCATGTTAGGTCAAAAGTATTTCGCAACGTTTAAATTTATTTTAAACTAGCTAATGCCCGCGACTTCGTCCGACCATTGGATACTATAATATCTTGTCAGCTTGCTCAGTTACAATAAATTACATCCCTCGGGAACCGTAAATTTTTCCGGGATAAAAAGTAGCCTATCTTTTAATCTAGGTCATAGTCCATCGCTGTGCTAAATTTCATCCAGATCTGTTCGGTAGTTTTAGTATGATGCGCGTACAAACATCAGACAGACAAAAATTCTAAAAACAATCGTTTTTGCCTCTATAGGTCCTATAAAGAGCCCCTATATATGTTTTTCTTAAATATCTCCCATGTACAGACATAGCTCAGTTACAATTTTATTAATGTATAGATTCGCTCTTTAATGACTTGACGTACTGTATTTACTTATATACTTTTTATTTGATCGAATAAAATAAATTTGTTTGTGTAATTCTATCTATACTTATAATAAAATTGTAACTGAGCTATGTCTGTACATGGCGAGATATTTAAGAAATAAATATATACTTAGGGGCTTTTTATAGGGCCTATAGAAGCCAAAACGATTGTTTTTAGAATTTTTGTCTGTCTGCCTGTTTGTGCTCGCATCACACAAAAACTACCGAACAGATCTTGATGAAATTTGGCACAGCGATGGACTATGACATAGATTAAAAGATAGGCTACTTTTTATCCCAGAAAAATATACGGTTCCCGAGGGGTATAATTTATCGTAACCGAGCAAAAGGGGCTGACAAGATATAATATCCATTGAGCGTACGAAATCGCGGGCATTAGCTAGTTTTCAATAAAATCGAAAAGCGTACAAAAAATCAACAAATATTTTTCTGACGGATAGTGAGTGGCTTGTAAGAAATGCAGCTTCAGTATTTTTGATACTTTTGCTTGTTTAGAACGCTTTCGCTTGTTATTTTCCTATCTCCATTGTCATTTTATTATTTATTTTATTCTATTTATTTATATCCTGTGTATTTCTTTTTGTAACAAATCTGTACAATACAATAATATTTCTATATATAGTGAGTACACAACGATGTTCTAATTCAATATATCACAAGACATTGGTCTTCAAATATGTTACATAATTCATACGTTATTTTTCTGGTTTCCTATACATACATTTATTTTCACCAAATCTCCACAGTTGAGTTCATTACTGTGTACATTTACACTGTGGAGTAGAATGTTAATTAAAAATTGTTTTAAAATCATTTTAAGCATAATTTGTTGACCAATGCGCATTCAATATTAAACTTTAATATTAAATATGTCGTTGTGCGCCCATATCACCTCACCTGTCACTAACATGCTAACCACGTTGTGTGCTTCCCCCACATTGCAGCGCTAAGGACTCCAGAATGGCGGCGACACGTGCGTACAATCTTTAACCCCCCTCCAACCTCCCCAAACTAGCTAACTCCACTCGCTTTCTTCGTCCAGACCCGCGCCAACTCGTCCATGGACTTCACCGAGGACCCCTTCAAAGACTACCGATACGAAGACCCCTTCAACATCGAAGACCCCTTTGCCGACGTCACAGACGCCAAAATGAACCGACCTACCTCCGTAGCTGGATTCGAAACTGACGATTTCTTCTCGCCCACTCTCAATGGAAACTTCTCGAAACCGGGAAAGCAAAGCGGTCGCGTCTCAGCCCCGCCCGTAGCTTACGACCCGTTCTCCACACGATCTGATCATAAAACCACAGCTATAAGTGATAAGAATGATAACAATAACGCCTGGGCTGCATGGCCTAATGATAACTGGGCCACGGACGACGCGTGGTCCAAACCGACACAAAACAAGGACTCTTGGTCCAAACCCGCGCAAAACAAAACCGACGCCTGGTCGTCCAACAGCAAAAACACCAACACCACGTCCGGCGATTGGAAAACCGACAATTGGGCGAACAAATCGGAAAACTGGGCGACCGATTGGGGAACAGATCAGAACAAGAACTTAAACGAGACTTGGCCCTCAAGTACTTTGCCTTCGAAGAAAGAAAAGTCGCCGAAACCTGTTAAATACGCAAAATCATTAGTTAATACCATAGGCGGCATTGGGAGGAGTAGACATAATAAAGATAAAAAGGTCAAAGCGACGTTAGAAGCTCGTAGCACTGAGCTCTTGCCTTCTGAAGAGCAGCAGTGGGCGTGGGCTGCGGAGGAGTCGAAAAGGCTAGAAGCCGAGGCAGAGGCGAGAAGACGGCAGGAAGACGCAGAATTGCAGCTCGTTTTAGCTATCTCCAGGCAGGAGAAGTGATGACGAGATTTGTTGTCTATGGTCTGATTTGTGTCTGCTCGGTAAGTGGGCAAGTTATGCATTTTTTACGTTCAATCGTTCACTGTTTGGAATACGATTTCTTTTATAAGTTTCATTTTTTGCAGTCACACGCAACGAATGCATTGCAAGTTGAAGAAATTATATGTAGAATTCATATTCATTCAGTGTACGATTGCGCCTTAACAGCCGACCAATGGGAGGCAGGAGTTTGAGATTCATTCTGCATTCCACGTCACGTAGTATACAGGGAGAAACTGTAAGTCTTATTAATTCGTTTAGTTTTAAAACCTCAATAAATAACGGAGACTAAGTAATGATATTGTTAGTATTTTAAATATTACAATGAGGACCATAACATCATCTGTCTCACACTTTTTGAAAGTGACAGAGATAGACAATACAAAATACCTCAAAGTTATGATACTTGTACTCGATTTGTATATAATGGTGATGTACATATAGTAGGCTTACAGTATCTCTCATCATTTATTGGAACTAAAATATATCGCTAGTCAGATCGGTTGCGGCAAACTGCGGGGTCTTAGATGTCCAAAATATCCGATGGAATGATGCGGTTGCATACAAAAGTTGGTTATTTCCTCATGTTTAGTTAAAATTTGACACATTCACGGAATTCTTTTGAAACGCAACTCTCTTTGTACAAATTTCATTGTATTTGTTTTGTTTAAAAGGTTATTGCCAAGACTTTTATGGATAGTATAATAGAAAAAATAGATATTTTTTTAAAGGTAAACCTTGAAAATACATTTTGTTATAAAACCCCTAATGTTTCACGAAATGATATTTTCCATATAAATAGGTATGTAGAGTAATGAATAGTTTTCCATATTAGTAAATAGTCAAGCTAGAATGCTGTAAATAATCAATTTTTGTATGTAACGAGCAATTTGTAAACCTGTAATATATTGTTTCGAGGCCTAATAGCTTCATTGTGTATAGCGTAGTCTTAAATCAAACACGGCCGTGGTGAAATCGTGGGAATTCTTGATACTTTTTTTATATAAGATGGGATCGCTCTTGGCCACAAACTTGCCAGATGTGGGGTCTACGATGTAGCCAATATTAACAAGAAGTAGTCTAATACTACAGCTTTTTAAAGAAAGTTAGATTGAATCTATTTTTAAATTTGTTACTAATTTTTTTGTCTAAACTGTCAGGTGTTATCTGCTGATATTTTTGTGTAGGTTAATAAAAATACTATGATATGAGGGTTGGATTTTTATTCCTCCCAACAACCTCCCTCAAACAACTGTCAGATGTTAATAAACTGTCATTTTAATTAGATATTTGACAGGAAGTGTCAGACTGTTGAACAATTACAGTCTTTTGTATTTTTAACTTATCTTTTTATTCAAAACAAAGCATTCTATTATTATTTTTTGCGATTTCACCACGTCTAAGAGTTGTTATATTTCATGAATTATAAATAATGTTTATATCTATTTCATCATCTGTAATTACATTACGATTTTTATTTATTTTTACCAATAAAAAGGTCGCATTTTGGCGCTGGTAAACCTGCAATTGATAAAGTGAAAGCATGTTTTACTTTTCGCTTTTTATTATTGTAAATTTAAACGATATGATATTTTTTTTGGCAGATAATTCTCGAATTTTCTATATTGAGAAAAGACTACTGCCTAATTAGACATCTAATTAGGTACTAAGTGGCATTTGTAACATTAAAGCATGTGTCTGTTTTACGCAAATCTCTTATTTTGAGGTGAGAATATGCTTATAATAATTTTAACTGATTTGCACGCAATAGTTTTGTCGAAAATTTTGTGTTGTTGGCAAAAGATATAAGTTTACCGGATGAAGCTCATGTTTATAATGTTATAAATATTAAATTTAAATCTAGAGCAACCTTGTTATATTTGAAATAATTTATTTTTATTATAATCATGCAAATCTATTTGAGCTGACGTAAAAAATTATGTTCGTTTTCGGTTCCTTGTACATTTTTAGATGTGTATACTTTATTTGTTTAATTAGCTTATAATTATGTTGTGTATAAACATTTGTTTTGTATAAATAATTCCATTGGATGTATGTGGAAGTACAACTGTATTTATTATTGTTATGTTGGCAGAATGTTCAATGCGCGTGCAAACGCATGGTACATCTAAACTCGGTGAGTAATATGTCGCAACAGTCGAAATATATAAATCAGTGCTCAATATTAAGAGAAAATTAAAAATATAACGAATATTTAAGGCAGGTCTGGACGGTAGCTTAGCGCGGTGCGTTATAATCTGTAGTGCCTTCTGATTCGCTGTACTTGTCTTTCTAAAACTAGTGTGCGAAAAGGATGGAGCATTTAGCTTCGTGATATCAGCGATATCTATAATATTTTCCGTTGGTTTGTTCGTAATAATTGTAATTGTCTAAAATGTGCAAATGAAAAATTTCTACCATTTGGTAGTTTTTAAGTGTCATAAACGACAACACTCGCTTTTGTCGTACGCACGGACTCACGGGTCGTATCCAAAACAATAATAATATGTTAGTGCACAAGCTTGTGGGGACATTTCGGATTATTAAAAAAATGCAAGTTAATGTCACGACAAGTGTCTGTCAGGGCTAGTTTACACCGTATTGTAACAACCAAGAGTTTTATCCATTTATGCTACCAGAGGCATAAAAAACTTAAAAGTATGGTCCAAATGAATAGCTATTTGTCGTTACGATATAGCGTAAAATTGTCCTTAGGTAATTTAATTGTAAACATGTAATGTAACTAAGTACCAGTGTGTTTATGGGTATTATCCTAAAGTTGTTATCTCTTTCTTAGGCGCTGTTGTTTGAGGCTCGGTGCGCCGCGCGGATCTAAAGTTTAGTTCGACCAAACATACTTGATACTCGATATTCTCCGAATAAATTATTAGGTAAGATATAGCGTAGGTAGACGATCTGATTATAATTATTTCATTCCGTTGTTGAAATTTATAGAAATGTCTATTTTTGGCAAAGCGTTCTCAGTCAATTGATATTCTTATATTTATCTTTATAATTATTATTTTTTATAGCGAAATATGATATTCGAGTCCGCGCGGAGTTCGATCCGATCTGTTATCAAGTATACAATATAATGTATGTAATTTTCAGTGATAGCGGATAAAAATCTTTAAAATCTTGACGTTGATGTGTATATGTGTATTTAAAAGCTAATAAAATAATGGATCGAGCATATAGTTCAGGTGTAAGGTAGTGACGGCGCGCGGCTCGTTCGGTTCCCGGTTTGTACAAAGCTTTAAATTATATATATTGTAGCTATAAGTACGCTAAAATCTCATGGTTCATGCGCGCTTCATAATTTAAAAAAAATATGGAGATGACTTAAACAGCGATAAAAATATCCAAGTCCTAGACGAACATTACTCCCAGGTTTTAGTACTCTCATCTGTAAGGTAACATATTCGAGTGATTAATTAAATGAATGATGAAGAACGATGAATCAAATCGTAGCGAGAGATTCAAATGTAAATCAGTATTATCCGAGACCGCGCACCTTAGCTTGTAGGATAAAGAATTTACTTATCATTATGCTGAAGGGTTGGTATGTTATTTAGATTCAGTGGCCTGTCGTATCGAAGTTGGACATCGTATAGAACGAATTAGATTCGTATTCTCTAGCACCACATTACAAATACGTCTAGAAAAATTAATCGTGGTTTTTAAGGGTCATATCTAAAAAGTTTTGCACAGTATCGAGAATTTTATTTATACAATTTATGTTATATTGTTTCTATATGTTTTATGATTCCGAGGTTTCTCAATTTTTGGGCAAAAACCCCTTATTACCATGACAAAGGCAAATGGAGCAAAGACTTTATTTTGGTACAAAAATTGTATTCTGAAGGTTTTTTTATTGCAAATATTTTTTTTAAAGTGGTGTTAGAATAAGCGAATTTAGATTTAGGTGAAATAAAACGAACGCAGTTATGTTACTTAGGCAATACACAACATCACGCATCAATTAGAATTACCTCACAACCGCCATTGTTAAAATACGGTATTTGAAGAAGGCTACTGGGTCTCTTGCGGTCATTCTCTTCTACCTTAGGTAAAAAGGAGATGCCAATAGACTTCCAGTACACTTCTTTCAACCATGTTATATAGATTTAAAGTTAATAATATTTGCATTGATCGATGTTTACTATAGTGTATTTATTAGAAGTTTTGATTCACAGCTTTTATATGCAACGAATTTAATACATTCAAGTATCAAGACTGTTTCTGTGAAACGTCTTCATACAGTACAGAGTTGTCTCTGGAAGCTTGTATTGTGGTAAACTAAAATGGACTTTAAATTATGCTGGAAGAGTTGATGTTACTACACGCTTATAACACAAATTATTGAAGTTATTGTAATATCGATTTTATACTTTCAAACATAAAGTCGAATTCAGTTTGTAGCGGTGTTTGAAACTTGAAAATGTTCAGGCCTATGTACATGATTGTGCTGCGGTGTTAATGTAAGGAATTGTAACTTATGAATATGTTTAATGGTGTAAAGTTTCGTAGGAAATAGTCACGAGTAGAGTTCGGATCTAAAATGAAGCACGATCATGGCGGTATTGGCCTCTGCCATACGTATATTACAAATATATGTTTATAACTTCTTAGATACATATTTTAATATTCTTTTCTGTTAATCAATACAAATGAATTTAATAAACAATTAAAATTTTTAATGTATTATGTTATTAGCGCTCTAAGAATTAATGAGATTAACTATCTTGTCTAATTCTCTGTTGATATTTTAATGTTTACGCCTTTAGCCGTTTTCTATCTCAGTGAGAAAAAAGGCATGTCTAATTTTCCTTATTCCATCATAATAAATTCATGCTGTTAACCTTCGTTATAAATTATTAAGAGGCTAAATATATAGTACAATATATATCATATCACATTTAGTTTGCTGAGGACATTAATGATTGTTCTAATGATACAATAACTATCTTATAGTAAAAATTCTTGTGATTTAGCGTCGTAGATATTCTATATACTATATGCATAGAGTCCGGGGCTTTTTTCATAATCACCATTAAAACCATAGAGTTATGAGTAGATATGTACACAGTAGCGGATTGTGAAAAAGGCCCGAGACGAGATTTTTGTTTAAGTTCATAATGTCTATTATAAAATGTCATACAATATCAAAATATCCAATTTTAAAACGTCCATTTGTCAAAATATACCTGTTCTCAAAATAATAAGTCATAAGTCTTATAAAATGTACCGCAAATACATTAAGGATGTTTGAATTATGATTTCGAAATTTGTCCACTGACGAATAGTCATTTTGACATTAATTGGATGTATCTAGATTGAGTGAGATATTTCGATAATAAATAGATTGTAAATGGACGTTTTAACGCTGCAAAGTTGTACTGTTAGCTTGTGATGTTATAACTGGTTGACACATATCGTCTGATGTCTCAGTATTTGTTGCGTCTTTGCTTCTACATAGTTTTGCCGATAAAAATTCAGACTGCATTTTTTTATGAAATATATAATTTTCTATTTTGAATTTTTTACTATGCAATAAATGTGTACGCTTGTTTTGTGCGATATATAATATAAATTGTTTTGAGCACTACGTTCTAGTTAATGCAAGGTTAAAGAAAATCTACTAAGTACTTATGATAAAAATAAATGTTTATATAAACAAGTTGTGTACGTTTGTAATAATATATAGCGTGTACGACCAAATATAATATAATGAATGTCGATACTCTTGAGGTTGCGATGTGGCAACATTTATTTTAAATTTTAATTTTGGAAGGCTGTGTTTTGTTGCGACATTTGTTTTTTTGTCGTTGATTAATAGTTTTCTTGTCTACACTGGCAACTTTGATCGTTTTCGACTCGCCAATATTAGTTTTTAAATTGGCGGGTCGAAAACGATCTCGATCTAATATTAATTTTAAAAGTGAGCCAGTTGGGTACCAGCGTTCGTGCATTCGTCATTACCTGCTGACATGTATTCACTGTAATGAAACTATGATATTATATTAATATGAAAACAAACAATTCCTGAGATAATAAAAGGAAAATAATATTATACACCTGTCTTTTATTATTGTGTATGTCTTGTACCTACAAGTAACCGAACATGAGGAAAATAGACCTACTTTATTATTAAACAGTAGCTTAGATTTGGAGTGCTCACGTAAAAGCGATCGTATAAAAAAATAAATAAAAAGCTTATCTGAAGGATGAAACATAATAAAATAATTAAACATAATTAAAAAATATATCGTTGTTCAACTATAATATCTGTAAGTCCCTCGGCGTAGAGGGCGCTAGTTTGCTCGTTGGTGAACGCAGTCATAGTCCTGCCGTTCGCCAAGCAAAATTTGCAAAACATCACATTTGTTGTATGGGAGCCCACCTTAATTTTTTATTTTATTTTAATAATTTATTTTTAATATTACTATATAAATACATATTCTGTAAAAAAAAAAGCATCTATCTGTTACCGTTATTAATATCGAGCCAAAAATAGGTTTGTTATATGGGAGCCCCCTTATAATATTTGTTGTTGTAGCTACCATGGTTCATGAGATACAGCCAGGTGAAAGAAAGACAGACAGTGTAGCCTTAGTAATAGGGTTCCCGTTTTACGCTTTGGGTACGGAACCCTTAAGATAGGTTTTCATATTCTTAGGCTAGGAAATTGTCTTGGTTTCAAAATAAATAAATGCTTGATTTTGTAAATAATCTGACTGATGGAAAAATCTCTTTTCACACCCACACTTTCGAGAAATGAAATATTAATCTTCAGATATAATGAAATGATCATGAAAATTCTTTTACAATCAGAAAGTTACCCTATTCAGGAATGCTATAGTTTATATATTAACACCCAACAAAGTGGGCACGGATTGGCTAGTGTTATAATAAAGTTTAATGAATTTTTACACTTGACACATATTTAACTGACAAGGTATGCTGCTCTCAGAGACTAATCAATAAACAATAATGTCTGATTATTCAAACCACAAAGATTTGATTTTAACACATTTTATTGATGAGCTTAAATAATATAATTACAAATTGCACTTATTTACACTACCCTTCTGCTATATCCCATGATTTGTTTACTTTGAACCTGAAACAAGTGAAAATAGGTGTTTATCTTCTTGCCTAATATTTATAAAATATTGTTTCATACTGGTTTTGCTCTATTTAATACTAAATTATCATAACAGACCAGTTGTTCTTAGACTATACTTTTTAAATTTATAAAAGTACAGTCTGTATAATCAACATGGCAACATTATAGTAGCAAATGTATTGGTTGTCACAAAACAACTAGAATTAAAAACTATAACATAACAATGTTATAGTTTTTAATTCTATTATAATTTTTTCCAAAATTTACTACATATAGTCGTAAATAGTAATTTGCATATCAAAATCAGAAAACTAACAATTCTTGTTAATAAAGATAAAATTATGCAGAATGTTAGTATAAAGTTTATTTATATACATACTAGTTGTAAAGTTCTTATATTCCTCCAAATCCTTAACTAGGGTCCAGTCATGTCTGACAGACTGAATGGTCTTGGTGGCATGAGCTACATCTGGGAAGAACTCCCAGCCTTCATCTATGGCAGTCTTCTTGATGATAGCTGCAGCACCCAGAGCAAGAGCTGCTGGCATTCCGACAGTAACGCTTCGCTGCCAGGCACCATACACTGACCCAGCGGCCAAACCACCAAGAAAATAATTGATTTTATCATTTTTTCCTCTAACATTTTGGGCCACGTTCGTTGTAACAGTAAATGCAGCAGCCATTCCAACCAAGGGACCAATGTACCAGGCATAGCGGCCTACAGTGCCTATAAAACCTTTCGGATGAGAGAACATCAGCACGTCAAATGAAGCGGTAGCGAAACCAGTAAGAGCCGCATATTTTGAAGTGACAAAGGTCTTCTTGAAAATATCACTGCCTTCTGGAGTGTCGTAATATTTGTAGCTCAGCATTGCGTTATTTTCTTGGTTGTAACCAGGATATTTTTTACAAAAATAGTTACACAACTATGATTTTGACTGACGGATGAATGGTTCGTTTTGTCTGTCAATTGTCAATTTGCATTGACAGTTAAAGCATTAAAAAATGATCTCAAGAATGAATAGAGAAAAAATTGGAAAAAAAAAATAAGGAACGTCAAGATAAAAAGCAATTTAATTTCAAAATTTTATGAATTTTATTAATTTGAAAGTTGCACGCTTGATACAAGAAATTATTTTTACGATTAACAGTACTTTATTTCTGAAAAGCAAGCTTAATATAGTGAATGTTTTCTAGTACATATTATAATTATGATTAATTTTCTAGTACATATTATGATTATGATTAGTAATCATAATTATGATTAGTCCATGATATTGTATAATGCTTAATGATTGAATTTATGTAAACTTGAACGCAAACAACAAGCGACATTTTTTTGGATATCCGTCAATCCGTCATTAGTGTCAAAAGTATCAAAAATGGCGGCGGACGGTGACGAAGTGATAAGTGATCAGGAAAAAGTTAGAATCGTTTCGGATTTTATTCTTCATTCACCGCCAGGCGAGTTCAATGAAGTTTTTAACGATGTAAGAGTTCTCCTGAATAATGACACCCTTCTAAAAGAAGGAGCCAGCGGGGCTTTTGCGCAATACAACAAGGATCAGCTCACGCCCGTTCGCCTCGAAGGCTCGGAACTCCATACTCTAATTACCGACCACAACGAACTGGGTGGCGGCAGATTTTTCGATCCCCGTTCGAAACGGTTATTCAAGTATGACCATTTGCGTAAAGAAGCATCGGAATACGAACCTTATGAACCGGACAGAGTGGCAGAGCCCTGGCGTTCCGCGCTCGATGACGAACTCACGGCGTACGTGGCGGCGCACTATAAACATGGTGCTAGTTTAGTGGTTGGGCGAGCTCTAGAGTCGGGTGTAGTGTCACTCGTTGCGTGTATCGAAGATCATCAATTCCAGCCCAAGAATTACTGGAACGGAAGATGGCGTTCAGTGTGGACTCTGATCGTAGGCGCAGGACCTGCCGAGCTTCGAGGAATGCTTCGTGTTCAGGTGCATTATTATGAAGATGGAAATGTCCAGTTGGTTAGCTCCAAAGAAGTTCGCGCGCCCTTGGTTGCTACTGGAGAGGTAGCCACCGCTAAAGAATTCGTTCGTTTAGTACGAGACGCTGAAAATGCGTACCAGACTGCAATTTCTGATAACTACAAGACAATGAGTGACACAACTTTCAAGGCACTGCGTAGACAACTGCCCGTAACAAGGAGCAAGATAGACTGGGCCCGGCTCGTCTCCTACACGATTGGCAAGGAGCTCAAGAGCCAATGATGTCCCGCCGCTGCGCTATGAGCCGCAGCGGCTGCTCCATGCCTGTGTACATATATGCGTAAGAATAAATCTTGTTCAAATGTTTACGGGCACCGGGATGCCCTTCCCGGCGCGTATTTATCTATGAATATATAGAGAAATCGCTATCGTAACTGTTAAATTTTATTGCATTTTGTTACTATCAATGTGGATGTTCAATGACTGGTGTCTATCACTCACAAGTGGCCAATTTGGACTTCTCTTTGCGAAGAGATGGTGAATCATCGAGTTGTGTCCATTTTTGTCAGTAGCATTGAGTTTACAGAATAATGTTGTACTTAGGTGTGGACCCGTGCTAGTGCGGTTTCTGATTCTAGGTCAGTAGGGACTCCTGATTGGAACATCATGGATATTTAATTTATTCGCTTACTGGAATGGTTGATTGTTGTGTGAGCAATACATTTGCAAACCAATTTCTAATCACGTCAATTAAATTGTTCTAAAATAAACTCCATAAAATTTACTGAACTGCTGTTGTTGATCGAGATAGTATGTACCGTCTAATCTGTTATGTCCATCCCACTAAATATATCTTGTGTAATCAGTATTACTTGGCTCTGATATTGCTTGCATAACTTTAATGTGAAAATTTTTCAAGTTTGTGTCAAGGGAGAGATCCCAATGGTGCGTTTTAAATATAGTTAATTTAACTAATTGTCCACGTAGCTTTAATGCAGCATTTAGGAGCATTATATAGCACAATATATTCAATATTTTTCAATTGCAAAAAAGAAATGTGGAGTTGCTCAAGACACAAGGGAGAAAAGAAAAAGGAAAGTAGAAAATATATTGTCCATAATTTATGGCTAAAGTGTGATTGAAGGCATAACTTTTTTTTTTAATAATAATGTAACAATTATAACTTCATTAAGGTTTATTTTGTAATTATTATAATTATTTTTAATAAACAACGTACATTAAACCCAAGTATTCTGTATTGTACGATTGAATTCATTTCAATAAAAATATATATTAAAATGTTGCTAACAATGTTTCCTTTCATTTTAGATAACACTGTTATCTATGAGTCTAACTAATTAGTAAATAAATTTTTTTAGAATTATTTACATAATAATTCTTTGTCATTGATTAATTGAAATTTTATAAGTAATTGTTTACAAACTTATTTTTATCACACCCATTTTTTCACCATGTTTTTTATCAAATGACTGAAATTTTTTTATCAATGCGTATTTCATTCTTCTACTACTAATAAATAAATAATACTCAGTACTTAGGTAACAAAATCAACTATTCTGTTTCTTAAACTTGTGTTTTCTTGCACTCTGAATCTACATAAAGAAAGAGGATTATTTGTTTGCATTGAAACTACTAGACTGAATTTAATGAAATTTGGCACAGATATAGAAATCCCGTGATTTCCATGGACATCACTAGTTCAGATGTTTATTGTTATTAAGTTTTATAATTTATAAAATAGCGGGGAATATGCTTGTGCCTGAATCCTTTGTGTGAACTCGTAAACTAGCTCAAGGATTTCTAAACTTCGATAGATATTGTGATGTGACCCATTTATCCTTATAGGTTATCGTAGAATATAAGATGTTTGAGTAGATCCCGCGCAACCTACACTATAATTTGAATTGATTTATGTATACTCAACGATTTCGTCTTGATAGCCTTTATCATGAAGCTACACAAAGTAGCTACCTATAATCAAAAGCATATAACGAGCTGATGATAGTTCTAGCGTCTATCACGTTAAGAAACATGCATCAGGGTGTACGTAAAAAATTAAATTAAATGGAGTGCGTGTGTACGGTTGTATACTCAGATAATTATCGTTTTGTGATAGAGTTAGGAAACAGGGCGTGCCCACACCAAAATAATGTGGTTTTTACACCAGAAATAAATAAAATACATAGCACTAGAAAAAAAACAAGTATTCGGGTTCTGTTCGCCTGAAATATAACGCCTTCGATCAACAAATAACATACACGCATATTTTTGCGTAGAAAATATCTATAGATACCTTACATTTTAATACACGCTTATATTTTTTGCTAAGGAAATAGTGGTGTTTTGATCGTGTAAGTATTTTATGTTGACTGTACTTGTAATGACTCTTTAATTGGTACAAGGTAAAATATATTCCGTGTTCAACATTTATGGGGGAAGATGTCACTACCTTGACACATACCTTGTTGTTCATTCACTTCCGTTTCCGTGGGGATGACGGGGATCGTGGGCTTTCGTGGGGATTTTGCTTGTTACTCCTGGTTATATTAGCTTTCTAATATATAATTATAAGGGGCCGTTCAAATATTACGT
>JADGIL010051516.1:0-12397 GCA_020352625.1 Cactoblastis cactorum
CTGGTTTCGCCACAGTCTGTGAAGCCTGACCGGCCTTTGACCACGACCTTTTTCGCACGTTCTTGTCGTACGTGATCCACTTTTAATCACCAGTTATCAGCTTCATCAAAAATGGTTCGGTTTCATTACGTCGTAATAAAGAATCAGCCCGATACAAATACTATAGCCAAAGATATTTTATTACAAGTTCATACATACTATAATGCGAAAAGACTTTTTCCCCGACCTAATACGTTGTCTTGGATGTTTATCTATATATGTATTTTATTTATTAAAAAATATAGTATCGTTGAGTTGGTATCCCATAACACAAGTCTCGAACTTACTTTGGGGTTAACTCAATCTGTGTGAATTGTCCCTATAAATAAATCTTATTATCTCTTTTTTTGTTAATAAAGTTTTTTACGGCATTTCCTTTTTTTTAACAAAAGATTTTGTTGGTAGGGTGAAAATTGCAGTCTTATACTACTTCTACACATGTATAATTTTCTAGCCTGGACAAATACAACCAGACATACACACAGCGCCTTCTGTTAATTAGAAAGCAAGTTTGTATTGATTTATTTATGCACAGTTAGCAACAAGCCAAGCTATCTCGTACGGACCTCTAAGCTACTGTAATAAAGACAGTTTTGCAAATAATACGTTTATCTTAATGTGCTGTTAACAGCACACTAATGGTATACAATAAGGAGAAATTGCGACATGAAGCTGTCTGCCACCGGCCATTAGAAATTTTAACAGCAATTTGACAACTCGCTATCTTCATCGATAGTTAAAATTTTCTTGCCTTGAGTATTATTGAAATGGAACTTTAAACAGAGAGTTTTAAGAGCTAAATTAAAGAAGGGACGAGGCTGTCAACAAATATTAGCTGTAGAGGACAGTGCTAATGGCATTTGGAAAACAGTGGCTTGTAAATAGTCGAGATGTATGTTGAACGTTGTCATAACTATAGGGACAGAGAGAATAATGTGGAATAAATTTTACAAGACGGATGGATGGATGGTTTCCAGGCTACCATGCTGAAGCGAACAGCTTCTGTGGTGAAATGAACGCGTTTTAGTGCAACCTGGATATCTGTCACAAGCCCAGCCATATAAAGCAACAGGGTTATATTAAACGATAAAATTTTATTTGTTGTAAATAATTGTAATTACATATAATGTAGAGTTTAACATTAAAATGTTTGTTAATACTTAATTATGTCAATCATAGTGCAAATTTAGCATGACACGTGAAGTGTTTCTTTCGATTCTGCAAAAAAGCAATATCTAACTTGTAAAATTAACATATACATTATATTATAGTAAAACAATCACGTATCTATTACTCTATTACATATAATAAAATTGTAACTGAGCTATGTCGGTACATGGAAGATATTGAAGAAAAAATATATAAGGGCTCTTTACAGGGCCTATAGAAGTCAAAACGATTGTTTTTAGAATTTTTGTCTGTCTGTATGTTTGTACGCGCATCACAGAAAAACTACCGAATGGACCTGGACTATGGCCTAGAATAAAAGATAGGCTTCTTTTAATCCCGGAATAATGAAAGGGGATTGCAAATATCGTAAATCTATGCGGACGAAGTCGCGGGTATTAACTAGTCCTAAAAAAACGCGTCGAAGTTGGCACGCCAATAACACAAAAAAAAAAACTGTCAAGGTCATTCGAGATTCGAATAATCACCTTTTTCCAAATCTCGCCATTTCACCCAAACGAGGCATCAAATGACTCTCATTTACCGAATACCATGGTGTTTGGAGCCACGACGCCTTTCTGTTAGAAATGTCACTCCCTCTGTTTAAAGCGGGGGGGCTTTTTTCCTATCGATCCGAGCAGGTAACCGGGAGTGGATGATTTATTACCAGCGCTGTTTGTACGAATAATCGATCCTTTGCTACTTTATTGCTACAGGAAAACGCACTCTGCTGCATTATGAATTAGACGTATTTTCGGATGTTATTTACGGAGCATCCCGTTTTTAATGGCCCAACGAAAATACCCGTGTGCGCTCTAGAAATATTTGGACAATACAAGTGCTTTGCGCTAAATTTCAATGAGAATTTAAATTTATACCGGTGATAAATTGGCTCCCGTATCGGGTTGAGCAGCGTGCAATAAGCTGTATTAATAGCTCTAGGGGGAACGACCGTATATGGAAAGCATTCGGCTCGTTCATTAGCTTCGCTATGCCGTATTAGAATTTAATCAGGCCAACCATGATTGACGTTTATTTAAAGTCCTGTTTTATTGCCAATGTAAATACACTCTCAAAACCATGTTTTTGTAAGAGGGAGGCAAACGAGCAGGGGGGTCACGTGATGTTAAGTGATCACCGCCGCCCATAGACAACTGCAACACCCGCGGGGTCAAGGAAGCGTTACCGGCCTAAAAAAAAAAGTAATATCGAAGATTTTGGATGTTTTGTTGGATTCAAAAAATACAAGTTAAACAAATTTCTCATTACAATAACGCGTATCAAGATATTTGGGAGATAAATGTAGTAAACGATTGCAAAATTACTTATGCTAATTTAGCGGTTAATTTATGAATTATGATTTAGCAAAGTACAAGTGAAGTAGCAAAATAGTTTAATTCGTTTGATTTGAGCAATAAATTGTCACAGGGCAAGCTAGCAAGATAACTTATATTATGCCTTTTTTATGAAAGAGGGAGGCAAACGAGCAGGCGGGTCGTATGATGTTAGGTGATCACCGCCCATAGAAGCGTTACCGACCTTACGAATAGAAATGACATAATATATTGTCAAACCAATTCCAAATAAACTCATCAACTTTTTTTTATAACGTAAATGATTTTAAGTTTAAGTAGTGAAATGGATTTAATTAAATCATTTTTCTTACCTTATATATGTACACTCATGCACACACACACACACACACACACTATGAAACGTTCTTTTATTTTATTTTTATACTGCTCAATTTTTTTAATTCTACTAAATAATTCTTTTTTTCCATATTACCCATAGTGTTATGTTTTTTAGATATTGTACTTTTGGCGAGACACTGCAGTTTGTAACACAGTACAATAACTAGCACAAGCTGCAGGGTCTCACAGTTCCAATTCCCGTATACTTTTGTACAATGAAGATTTACTATTATTTATTTATTAATTTATTATAGATATATTATGTACCAATAATGAAAGAAATATATAGGTAAAAGTACTTACAAATCGATAATTTTATATTCATAAACAAATCAAATTTCCATTAATTAATGCAAAATAGTGGAAAGTGTACGGAGTTTTACCAGATTTCCAATGCAAAGCTATATCTATTCATTTTATGGCCGTCAATAAATTCCAAAAAGTAAAACATAAATAAATAAACATAAATTTACATTCTGTCTACGGGATATTGGAACGCTTAAGGCTCTAGAATAAATGATATTCAAGTTATGATAATGAAATTGGCAAGGATGTATACTACTTAATTTTTATGCGTGCGCCATCTTTGACTGTCAACGATGTCGTTCATTTTGCATCGTTAGTTTTTTTTTCCTTTATGCATAAAATAAAGATATGTATTTTTAAGACATACTACACGCGTTTTATTGCGAACTAAAATACTAATAAACATATAACAATTTTTTTAAATAAAAATATAACAATCTTGAAGGTATTTTTAGTAACAAAAATCAACACCGAAAGTCAAAGACAATTTTTTTTTTTAAATTCACTTAGACTTAAATTTAGCACTTTTGAATGGTCTATTTGCTCATTTCTATTGGAATACTCTGAAAATTTTAGTGCTACGGGTCTTGTATGACGTATGTATGTAGGTGCTCGGTAAGACTGGATTTCAAAAAACCCCAAGGGGTTGAGAAATACTTTTTTTTATGTTAGAGGGAGGCAAACCAGCAAGCGGGTCACGAGATATTAAGTGATCACCGCCGCCCATAGACAACTGCAACACCCATGGGGTTACAGAAGCGGTGCCGGCCTATAAAAAAACCACCCCACTTGGGGCGGGTGGAGAAGTTGGGCCTCCGGCTCTCCCACTCACCGGACGGAGCATAGCGGCTGATAGCCGCCATTCGGGAGTCGGTCTTCTGTGGGAGCGTGGTACTTCCCCGGACGAGCCGGCCCATTAATGCTGCAGGCTAAAAAAGCAAGCGGCAGGCTTCACACCACTACAAATAGTGGCTCCATACCACAAAAACATGTACCTAATATAAGTCTAATATTCCGTATTGTTATAATCAATATTTTTATTACTTAGTCCCCAGCAAATAAAAAAATAAACGTCATTTCCACAGCTTATCGAGCCGCGCCAGCAGCAGGCACCGCGCCTGACACATGATCGATCATGCTGTTTAATTATCGTTATCGATACGGACTCGATGATTTATTGATATAACTCGATATCTGATAACGGACAGCCGAAATATTTACGCCACTATGTGTACGCTTGTATTGCGTACGTATTCTTTTTCGAACGAGATTCTTGCAATCATTAAACGACAAATATGTATTTTAATTACTTAACGATAACAAAAAATTGTGATACTAAATCTCGTGTACTATTTGCCTTGGTTTTATTTTATATTGTACCAAACTTATCTAATGTCTTATGTTAAAACAAGATTAATAAAAAAAACCAACGACTACAATGTATCTATTTCCAGCTAAATGGTCAATAAAATTAACAATTTAGTATTAAAATAAAAAATAATTACGTGCAATAACCGTTTCTTCAAATCTAAACAAGGTTAATAAAAAACGAATGAATAGAATGTCTATTTCTAGCTAAATAGTTATTCAAATTAACAATTTAGTATTAAGAAAAAAACACATTACGTACAATAACAGTTTTTTTTCTTTTAAATAAATATCTATATATTTCTGTAATCTTATTCTTCTTAGCTAGACAGATAATATATGTTTGCATTTAATGTAGCAAAGGTGTTTCTTAACACAATATCAACTAGTGGTATGAGCCTGCAGCATGAATGGGCCGGCTCGTCCGGGGCAGTACCACACTCCCACAGAACACCGACGCCTGAATGGCGGCTATCAGCCGCCATGCTCCGTCCGGTAAATGGGAGAGCCAGAGGCCCAACTTCCCCGCCCTCCCATATTTGGGGTTTATTATAGGCCGGCAACTCTGTGACCCCGCGAGTGTTGCAGTAGTCTATGGGCGGCGATGATCACTTAAAATCACAAGACCCGCCTGCTCGATTGCCTCACTCTTACATAAAAAAAAATTAACTATGCTTACGTAATGAAGATATCAGATAATTATTTATAATGTTGTCAACAAAAATAGTGTAGATTACAAGTGGAATTAACGTCACAGTTCTATAATTCTTTCCAGCGTTTCTGATTTGATGGATGTTCCAAAGAGGATTACTTTGGATTATCTGTAATTAACCCGCTTCATTTCAAATGTAAATCTTACATCAATGTCTGTCAGATAACGTGTTTTTAATCGAAAACTTGGGAGGATTTAAATGTTAAAACTATTAAGTAGTATAATAACGTTGTTCATCGTATGTCGATGATAATAAAGTTTAAAGTTAAAACCCACGCCTGAATGCATATTTTTATTGTAAATTGTTCAATTCACCCCAGTGCTTATACGATAGCTGCTAGATGGCGGTAGTCGTTAAATCATCAGCGGCGTCGGTGTGAGACGCAGTTAAGTTCCACAAACGACCGTGGTGGCGCTGTTCTGATTTTCATAGTAAATGATGATTACGATTACCGATTTGACTCTAGGAAGAACAAAGGATAGTTTTCTGATAAGTGCTCGATATAACCGATTTACAAAACTAGAAGCGAAATCTTGTTTTGGAACAAATCACACAAATTAAGTTAGCGCGAGAAGCCAAAGAAGGTAGATAAATCATAAAAACATTTATTTGTTCATCTGCATCACACATATATGTACATACATACAATGACATTTAAAAGATTGTAGAAACCATTAATGATTATAATATACGGACGTTTCTCTGTAAATTGGGCAAATTGTTGTCTCAGTCTAATATTGTGTTTATAATTACATATACGTACGTTCATAAAACTTAGCATGTATTTGTGTGTACAGCAGCATAAAAGGGCTACAGCTCTGGCTGTAAAGGACATTCTGTCACTCGATTCTCACCAAGGAACTGCTGATTTTCAACTGGCACCCATGAAAAGGCGCGAACGAGAGCAATCACATGGTTAAACTGTAAAGATCCCTTATCTATACTATAATATTATAGAGGTAAATGTTGTAACCGATTGTTTGTTTGTAAGGGCTAATCTACGGAAATACTAAACCCGTCATGATAATTCTTTCACAATCAGAAAGCTACACTATTCAGGAGGCACGGTCAACTAGGAAATATACATATATATGTATAAAGAAATAGATTATAAAATTTCGGGATTTATCGTTATTTGTTGTTATTTTAAAAGTATTACGATCAAAAGAAATTCTTACCTTCTTAAGTAAATAGTATCAATAGTGCATTGTTTAAATACGACATGACTTGTCATTTTTCGAATGCGGGTCTGCTGTATTTTTTTTAAATATTTCTAACCCGGCTTAGGACTATAGCATTGTGTCGACATCTGTTCAAATACACAGTGTAAATTTATATTGTCATCGCATTTGATGAAATAAGAAGATAAGAATTTATAGGAAGCAAATTTTTGAGACAATATTTACTAACTGGAATTTTCCACTAAGAATTAATAGTACATATTATGATTGTTAGTTAATATTGAAGCACAAGAAAGTAGTATTTGTGCCATTCCAATAATACGAAGTAGAATACCATAGACAATAAAACCAGATGAATAATATCAGATGGTAGTCATCAGTTTCCTTTCTGCTACTTAAAGTAACTATAAACTAACAAGCTTAAATATCAAACAATCGATCCTCTGTTTATTAAATATGTCTGTTGGGCTCTCCGATTTAACGACCACTTGTCTTTAATAATAATTATCATTGTCCGTCTAACCGTGTATTCGAACATGAACAGCCCTTTGTACCTCATAGTGCCTGTTATATCCATTTGGATCTAGTTAATCTGTTTGAATAGGATATGTACTGCTACAGATTAGTATAGGAATTAATTCAGTTTAAAATTAGACGGAAAATCGATCATCAGCTTTGTTCAACTTAAAGATTCTCAACAATAAATTTTTTTTTACTAAATATACCTTCAATCATCCATGTTCTAGAAAAAATTCTTACAATAAATGCGGTGTTTAATGTTAGTAGTACTACAATCATTCGAATCTCGCGTTCCGGGCTTTTTCTCATTCAGTCAAGGTAATAAATACAAACAAACTATAAAATAGGGACTATTTATGATTAGGAAGAATGAAGGTCAAGAAAAAAACGTCGTTCAAGGGTCGAGGCAATGGGTGGGCTGTGTTTACCGTGTATATTTATAATTTGATAAATGAAGCCGGCGGTAGCGCAGCAGGCGTGCACGACGCCCGCTCGTTAATCGACGATCGTCCTGTTTTATGCATACAGGATATTTTCAGTGCATGTATCCGAATTTGTAGAATTTCGAATTATCTATGGGAAGCATTTACTTTTAAACGCCTTTGATATAAAGTACATGCACATTCGAAAGCCGTTTAAAAAATAAATGCTGTCCATTGGATATTTAGTTATTGTTCGAAATTTAAACGTTTATGATTTTTGCTTTGGTTGGCTTATGTGTATTATATTGATTATCTGAAAAGAAAGTGATTCCGTGCTTCGGAGCTGTGGGTCCCGAAAGCTATCTAGCGTTTATATAAACCTATCTTAGGATTGGTTTTGGTTTACCCTTTGGGTTGCAGAGGTTAGATGGTAGTCGCTCTGTATAATAAAAAATATTACTCAAGATGAACTTTCTTGCGTAGAGATAATAAAATGCAACGGCACACGTAATCCAGCATTAATTAATACTTAAGCGAGTGTGTACGGCCGGTGTTACAACCGCGGAAACAAACAACACATTGTGGAGGCAAACGCGAGAATGTATGAACGATCCCTGTTTGCCTCGGCGGGCATCGAACTCGCACCTTTATATCCCTTCAAATAAGCACTAATTATATTTAATGCGTTTTACCTGTAATTAGAAGGTGTTACAAAATGTGAAACAGTGTTTAACGGTTTCGACAGAGTTGTTTACAGAGTTCCGTATACGATTAGACTGCTTTATGAGGTGTTTCCACCATATCGCCTACGCTGCCTTGCGAATACAAACACTGCTATGGCCGATGTAATGATTATTGTAAACATACTCGGATTTTAGACAACACAACTTAGGGATGCCAGTTTTGACAAAAAAAAATTTTAACGTATCGATTTAAAAAACAAAAATTCATATAAATAAAGTTTTGTTTAAACCTGGCTATGAGTTACATTACCTATAATTTTTCATATACAAGGCAAGGATGGATTATAATAGCAGGGTCACATCCATTCACATTATGACTCAATCTAGTAACACATTTCCCGTCAATAAGCAGAAAGTTATGTTAAAATGAAGAAATATTGGTGTGAAAGGTGGCGTAATAGGAGTTTGTCCATGAGTTAGACTTGGACTTTGTTGTAAAAGCTTATCAGGATTAAAATGGTTGGCAACCCTACAGAGCTCCCAGCTGCCAGATTTACGACGACAAGAAGCTTTATGTTAACGATAATATGATAAAAATATCCATCGGGATAAATCGCCCAAATATTTATTTAATTTACACGCGCGATATAACGCAAAAGATAAAACCCTATATTATTTTATATAAATGGAACGCGAATCGTTTAAAATAATTTTGCTGGTGTAAACAGCCAGTCCATAGACAATAATAATAAAATTTGAAAATTGGAACGCAAATGTTTGCGCGGCAAAGACTGTCGGATCGCAGGAAGATGGGTATGGAAAGATCGTAAATAAAAGCGTGAGTCAGCCGGTGTGTTCGAGCTATTTTCGACTTGCAAATGAAAGTGCAGCGGAATAACTACCTATAGTTGTGTTCAGTGGCAGTACCTGAGCTATGCGTTTCGATTTGCAGCGGGCGTTGCACTGTCGTCGGTTGCATTCGCTATAGTGCTATATTACCGCGATTGTGCTAGCTTTTGCTGTTTTTGCTGAGGACATTCATTCATGTTATGATTATTTTCCGATCTTAATATTAGAATTTCGAATATTTGTTTGTAGTTTACAGGCAGTAAGGGACTACACTACGCTTTCGGCGTGTTCCTCTAAGTAGTGGTTGTTGCGAAATGCTGTTAGTTTTGTAATTAATAAAGAAATGGCAAAATAACGATTAAAAAGTGTTAAAATTTGGTCTACTTGGAATAAAAGTTGATTTTGATTTTTTTTACGTTTAGCAGAATCCTATTCAATTTTACAACATAATCTTTATTCATTTTGTTGGTAAGTAGGGACCTAATATAAAAAAAAGATTCATGAGTAACCTAAAGTTAAATGTGTATCTAGCAAAAAATTATAAATTATCGGAAAATAAAATGTAAAATTGTAAACCTATTTTGTCAATTTTCCAAAGTTATTAACCTAAAAACTATTTACAATTCACAAGGACGAAAAAAACACAAATATGTGATATGTGTTTTTTTGTATTTTTTTCTTCCTTGTTTTTTTATTATATGTACCCATGTGTGTGTGTTCTATAAATAAAATAAATCTAAATCTAAGAAGAATTACCAAACAAAATAACGAAGGTTTTTTCTATCTAGTAGACCTACGTATCTAAATAGCCACAATACATATTCAACTTACATATTCTGTTTTACATAAAGCTATACATATTTATTGGCTGTTCTACCTACGTGACAAATTATAATTAATCTTGTGTGTTCGTCGTAATGTTCATAATACAGTATAATAAAGCGATTAGTCAGTGTCAATTGCTTAATAAATTCATTATGAGTGTTAGGTTATGTTTGGGTTTTAGACATGATCTTTAATATTACATTCAATGCCTCTAACGATGGATAAATATTATTTGAATAAGTATTGAAAAAAATACATACTTATGATAAATATATATAAAAACATAAAATACATAGTTCTAGGGATTTAGATGCAGAGACTTTGTAATTTTTTGTTATTAAAAAAGTGAATACATAAATGTAAGAGGAAAGTGAATGTAGCTCGATTTTTTTAGGATAAACGAATACAAAATAACATTGAATTTTAAATGATAAATTAATGCAACAACAGACGAATTCCCTCGGCTATCAAACCGGCCACTTATCGGCTCACAACAAATCCGATGCCTTATCTCAAAACTACACGTAAACAGCGAATAATATAGTTACTTACGACTTTTCCGCAGCTTCGCTCCAATCCTTCAGAACACAAATGTAACACTATCTCACCGTCTTCTTAGACACCTAATTGAATCCATGTTATCATTTAAAATATCGATCAGTCACACGCGGCACCGCTCCTCGATCCTCGACGACGCGTATATTTTTACTTTCAACTTGAGATATTTTCGATAATCTCTCGCATTAATTTATTCCCATTTCACACAACACTCGCGATTCAAATTTACCAGAGATTGTAGACGAAGATCTTATTGTCACTGATCAGCTGAGCGAATGTTTGAAACAATAATATCGATGCATATTATAATTTAACACATACACATCCTTCTACCTCGACGCACGAAGGCAGACTGACTGAAGTGAACGAACGAATGAGAACGCTTTGCTGTTCAACGCCGGGGGAAAGGGCGAGCGGGGCAACAAGTCGCTAAGTTTCCTATGCCGGGCGGATAGATGGCGGCACGCGTATTTCCACAGGGAAAAACTGGCAGTATGGGGATTCTCTGAAGGCGCGTTAAAATAATTACGTGGGTGCGACTCCCGCCTGCCTTCTTATAAATTAGGAAAACGTTTGCAAATGATTCCCGAACGTTTACTTTTAGAATGGTCGCTGCCTTCGATCAAGCCGAATCCGAAATCAATTTAAGCGAATCCACTTTCGCATTTTAAATTTCCTCTATTTGTCGTTAAACGTGACGGAAATTAATGTGTACATAGCATTTCTGTAAGGACGTCGAAAAATTGAATTGGAAAAATTTCCTTTCGCACCGAGGCGTTACAAAAATGTAAAAATCTTTTAGCTTAAACGAAAATGTTAGAAGATTGGATAAATGGTAAATTCGCAAGTGAGAATCAATTAAAGTTTACGGATAAAATCGTATCTTCGTTGGGTTTGGAATTACTTCCCTAAACGGAAATGAAATTGATGGTAATCGTAGGTAATGTAGTCGAATTCAAGATTTCTTTTATGATAATGAACGAATATTCTGTCGCTCACAAAATGTAATCGAATTTATTTGTCAAATTGATAATGATCGAAAAAATAATCTTCTTTTTTTACTAACTAACTCAGAGTGTAGCATTCATTTAAAATACTCAAGTATTTTATTACTAACCATAAAGGAATAAAATAAACAATAATACCGCTTAGGATCGTTTAAGGACCCTGTCCGGCTAAGCTATTATTCCATTGTCTTAACACCACAAGCTTTTATATACAGTTTGGTTTTACTATTTCAGGTACGGTACCTTAAAAACAATAATGTTATTTTTTGGTGGTTATTTGGTATAAAAAATACTGCCAGAGCAATAACTATCAAAAACTACAACACCTACCTATTGTAAACGTTATCAGCATTCTAGTAGCGTATAGCGCATCATAAACATTGTCTATGGAATGACAGATGATACTCGCGAGTCGCGGCCATAAACAATAGACTAACGCATGGCCGCGATACGGGAAGATAACTTTGATTTATAGTCTGTGGAGAACGCCTTAAATCAATTATGACGACTACCGATGCTGCGATAAGAAAGACCTTCTTAAAATAAAAATATAAAGAAAAAATTGTTTATCAGCGTCTGTTACACCATGTTTAATGTCTCCGGATTTAATTTAAGTTCCCGGATCTGGGTTTCAGGACGTCTAGAAGATTGTATAAGTTAATATCACATTAATCACATCTTATATTTTGAAGCGTGCAAAAAAATTTCTTATTTTCACCACAAACAATACTTTCATTACTACTTCACTGCACTTTACGGAAAAACTATAACATCTATAGTTTCTGGGTTTTAAAATATCTAGAAAATATGTCTAGATGTGCTTTATGTTAGAAAAAATACATGGTAAAAAAAATCGGGATCCTTAAAAATCCTGTCTTGTATGTTTTTAGGTACTTATGCTAAAAACTTTGCCGTGATTGTATATAATTAAAGTTGCCATAGATAATAGACCTGTAACAAACCTTATGTATTCGGTACTGATTAACGGGTACGCCCTCTGGTACCGAGTAACGAAACGTTACTCTCGAATGTATTTCGATATTCGCACGATTTCGTTCCTCGCATT
>JADGIL010051652.1:502-11630 GCA_020352625.1 Cactoblastis cactorum
GTTATTTTATTATTGTTATTATTAACACTGTAGGTGTTATTACAATTGATTCAATTTTATTATCTTGTAACTTTTCAATGTCTCTTTTCATTGCTTACTCTTTATAAAAATAATATTTTTTAACTCCATATAGGGCTTACAAACTGCTCTCTTAAATATTTTCTATGAAAACAGACATAGGCTATTCATCAATTTATAAATATAGTGCTTTTTTAGCCCGCACACTCCCACAGAAGACCGACGACTGAATGGCGGCTAACAGCCGCCATGCTCTGTCCGGTGAGTGGGAGAGCCGAAGGCCCAACTTCTCCCAACTTCCCCAAATGGGGAGGGTGGAGGATTTTTATAGGCCGACAATGCTTCTGTAACCCCGCGGGTGTTGCAGTTGTCTATGGGCGGCGGTGATCACTTAACATCTCGTGACCCGCCTGCTCGTTTGCCTCCCTCTGACATGAAAAAAAATGTACATTGTACACAATAGAGTTCCTAAATGTTTATGTACATACATTTAGGAACTCTATTGTGTACGTATATGATGTAACTAGGCTTCGCAGACCTTATTCGGTTTTAATAAAATCAGTGAGGTTTGTCTTTTACGTGATATACATAGATATTATATTTTAAATAGACACCATCCACTAAACTCAGAATTAGTTATTGTATGTAATTGTTTTTGAGTATAAAGTAAATAGGCATTTGTTAATATATAATATTACCAGCCGTGGTCAAATTACCTCGACGTAATTTTATAAGTAGCCAGAATTATTACCTTGTGGTTTATTCATACAACATTTTGTCTTGACATTTGTACCTTCATCAACAGTTTATAAGTGTTTCATTTTTGTCAATAGAGACTCATCAGAAATTATACTAAATAACAGAGTGATCAAAGCGAACACACACTGTCACTGTAACTGTACATTTTAGGTAAAAAAAATTACACTGTCACTGTAATTGAACACTATCAACAATTATATAGGTCATTTTTTTATATTAGAGGGAGGCAAATGAGCAGGCGGGTCACGTGATGTTAAGTGATCACCGCCGCCCATAGACAACTGCAACAACCGCGGGATCACAGAATCGTTGCCGGCCTTTAAGAAGTTGGCCCTCCGGCTCTCCCACTCACCAGACGAAGCATGACGGTTAATAGCCGTGTTAGTTGATCACGTAGCCATTTGGTGTCTACTAACTATATGTGTCTATGGTAATAACGTCTTAACTTTGACAATAATAGGTTTATCTCAATTCCTTTGACAGATGCGTGGAGACACAGTTGGCTAATTCATTCATTAAGTTGAAATTAGTTTTGTGAATGTTATAGTTATTATATCTAAGGGCTAAGGAAATATGAAACTTGTACCCAGCGTTTTGAATTATATATTTATGTTACCAACGAGTATGCACACGAAAAACATTAAAATGGCGAATGAAAGTTCAAAAATTTCGAATTCAGGAGCTAATTACCGCCTGGATGGCGGCTATCAGCCGCCATGCTCCGTCTGGTGAGTAGGAGAGCCGGAGGCCCAACTTCCCCGCCCTCCACATTTGTGGAGCGTGAGGGATTTTTATAGGCCGGCAACGCTTCTGTGACCCCGCGGGTGTTGCAGTTGTCTCTGGGCGGCGGTGATTACTTAACATCACGTGACCGCCTGCTCGTTTGCCTCCCTCTAACATAAAAAAAATATATAATTTTTTCAATGTCCTACGGTTATTAATTTGGTGTCAGTGAAACTTTTTACCAAATCTTTCAACTTTTTTGCTATTTTACTAATATTATAAATGGGCAAGTGTGTTTGTTTGTCCGTCTTACACGTCAAAACGGAGCAATGGATGAGTGTGATTTTTTATGTAGAGATAGTTGAAAGGCTGAAGAGTGACATAGGCTCCTTTTTGTCTCTTTCTATCCCATTAAAATGAAACAAATTTAACGGATTTTATCGCGGTTTATTCACTACACACAAAGGACTTTTATTAACGGTTTTCTTTATGTGCAACTATTTATCGAGCTCCGACGTTTCGGATACTTTTCAGCATCCATCTTCACGGAAGACTGAGGTGGGGTGGTCTCTAAGCTTCACAAGTGTGTGTTCTTTCTATCCCCTCTGAATTTGATGCGGGCGAAACCACGAGCATAAGCTAGTAAATCATATATTAGCTATTGAAATAATAGTTTTTTTGTCAGTTGTTAGCAAAGAGTTAAAATATCACCAGCAATGCTTGTGTGAGTTTGGTTAAAAATCGCTGACGCGTCTAGCGGCCGCCTCTGATCTTGTGAGGGATCGCCTCCTAGGGCTTTGTGTGGTACAAGTTACGAATTATAATTTTTTTACAAACTTTCGCAGTTATTTTATCAATTTGGAGGTAGAATTAAGTCCCAAAGCTGGACAAAATCTTTTTATGTTTAAACAGTCGTGACTCTCGCATCCCACAGAATACCGACGCCTGAATGGCGGCTATCAGCCGCCATGCTCCGTCCGGTGAGTGGAAGAGCCGGAGGCCCAACTTCCCCGCCCTCCCCATGTGGGAAGAGCGGGGCTTTTTAAAAGGCCGGCAACGTTTCTGTGACCCCGCGAGTGTTGCAGTTGTCTATGGGCGGCCGTGATCATTTAACATCACGTGACCTGCCTGCCACGTGCCTGATCGTTTGCCTCCCTCTTACAATAAAAAAAGAGCAAAGCCACGAGAAAAAGCTAGTACACAAATAAACGTAATATATTTGAAAGCGATTAAATTTCTGTCGATTAAACTTAAAAACGTCCACTAATTTTCCTTTCAAAGTTTCGTCCATAAAAATTGTTTCATCTTAATCTATATACATATAATAACATTGTTACTGAGCTATGTCTGTAAATGAGAAATATTTAAGAAAAACATATATAGGGGCTCTTTATTGGATCTAAAGAAGCCAAAACGATTGTTTTTAGAATTTTTGTCTGTATGTGTGTACGCGCATCACACAAAAACTACCGAACAGATCTGGATAAAACTTGGCACAGTGATGGACTATGACCTAGATTAAAAGATAGTCCACTTTTTATCTCTGAAAGATCTACGGTTCCCGAGGTATATAATTTATTGTAACTGAGCAAAGGGCTGATATTATAATAACCATTGGTCGGACGAAGTCGCGGGCATTAGCTAGTTTCCAATAAAAACTCCATCATCCTTTAAATATTGTTCAACGGAGAGATGTTTCTTTTACCATTTAAAGAAACTTTAAGGAACAGGAAATTGAATGCCATCCTTCCTTATTTTTCTTTTTATTGCACTTTGTAGCTTCTGAATAACTCGTTAAGAATTCCCAACAAACTGAAAGAGGAAATGCCAGGAGCCATAAGTTTTTAACTTTAATTTCTGCTAAGTTAAAAATGTCTAATCTTGTTTTGAAATTAAAATTTGCTTTTGTCTTTTTACCGCTGTAGTTGGCAATCTGCTTTTTAATTATTTTCATAGAGAGATGTGTTTTTATTTCATACTATCTAATGCCCGCGAATTCGTCCAACGGTTACCTATTATAAATTGTATCCCTCGGGAACCGTACATTTTTCCGGGATAAAAAGAAGCCTATCTTTTAATCTAGGTCATAGTCCATCGTTGTGCCACATTTCATCCAGATCTGTTCAGTAGTTTTTGTGTGATGCGCGTACAAACATACAGCCAGACAGACAAAAATCCTAAAAACAATCTATAGGTTCCATAAAGAGCCCCTATATATTTTTTCTTAAATATCTCCTCTGTACAGACATAGCTCAGTTGCAATTTTATTATATGTATAGATTTTCTCATCCACTGAGATGATTAATTGCGTTAATTATTATTTTTTATGACATAGGGAGGCAAACGAGCAGGCGGGTCACGTGATGTTAAGTGATCATCGCCGCCCATAGACACCTGCAACACCCGGGGGGTCACAGAAGCATTGCCGGCCTTTTTATTCGAGGATACTGTTTCTGTATGCTCGAATTATACCCCAAGATGTCCAACTATTTCATAAATTTCACGTTAAAAAATATTTTTAAATTCTTTGAAAAATATTCGACCATATAACTTGTTCCACACCCGACCACCTGAGGTACGGTCCTCGTGAAATTCAGAATAATATGAGTCATCAGTCAACTCGATTCTGAAAAACGGAGCCGTGGTTATCACACAAAATAATATTATTGCCGATTTAGCGGGAATTTTGCAGCCAATTCCAGGTAAAAGGGTGCTTCTGTTCATAGGTATATCATACGACCTTCGTGGTGTAACTGTTAACGTACTTGACCGATACTCAGGAGGTCCCGGGTTCAATCCCTGTTCAGGTCATGATGGAAAATGACCTCTTTCTGATTGGCCTGGGTCTTGGATGTTTATCTATATACATATGTATTTATTATTATTATAAAAAAATAGTATCGTTGAGTTAGTATCCCATAATACAAGTCTCGAACGTAGTTTGGGGCTAACTCAATTTGTGTGATTTGTCCCTATTTATTTATTGTTTATTTATAGAAAAAATAAAGGCTATAAGCGTACAAATAGGGTATGTTTTATATAAAATTTTACTACATAAAACTGCGAAAACAAAATAATAAAAACGTCAAAACTAAAAGAAATATAAAATGTTATGTGGGGATAGTGAAAGCAGGTAAATTGTTAATTGTCTGCGGCAAAATTAACCATTTTAATTTTTTTTTTATTACAATTTAAAACATTGTATTTTGTAAAATTTCAATAAAGAAATAAATAAACAATAAATTGTCATTTTGCCAATTCAAAAGTGCCATTAAGGTATGATCATAACATTTATAACAGTTTAAAACATACGTAACGTAAAGATTATTTCTATCCTACAAAAAAGTCATGTAATACACAAAAAGCCAAAACAGGTGTTTTCAAATAATATGTGTAAGTTCAAGTACATGTTTTACATAACCTAAGTTCGAAACGTCCTTGCGTTCGCGTCAAAGAAAAAAAAAGATTCCATAAATGTAATATTTCACAAGCACAAAAGGAGCGAACTGCTCAAAATGTTACCTTTTCCGACTAAAAAGACCTTGGATATTGTTCGTCCGACTATAATTAGAAAGTAGTCTTAAATAAAGAGTTGGAAACACGCTGCCGTGGCACGTTTGCTGGCAGGAATTTCTCTGTAACGTGCAAGAATCCATTGCGAGAAGAAACCGGCTGAATTTTTCATCGATTTATACAGTCACGTCTAAAAATACAATTTGCTTGATGCTCTTCGTGAATTCTTCTTTCGAATTTTTTTAAACTGACATCGAGAAAGATATATTTGATTTTGTTTTTTATTTATGCTTAGTCGAAACTTTCATGACAGTTATTCAGTAGCTAAATCGTGACCTAAGATACTTATAACTCCTGGCTCTGGCTACCCTTATAAAAAATAATGGCGTCATGCCTTCTGTATTTGTGTATGTCCATAGTTTCACAATAGTAATTATTTACCCACAGTTACTTAGAAATCTTCTATTAACATATTGTACAATAAAACATCTATTTAAAATTGTATGTAATCAGTGTGAAAATAATATTTCGTTTGTGTGATATTTTTGCTAGTTACATTCTGTTCAAATACCTAAGAAGATATAAGATTTAAAAATCTAAAAATACTACAAAAATATCAAATATATAACAAAATATATATATATTTTTTAAAACAAACAAAAAATCGACTGCACATGCTAATGACTGACTAAAAAGGGGAAAACAAACTTTATATAGTTTAAATAATTGCGGGACCAACAAATCTACGAGACATCATTGTATCTACCAATTTGTCAGTCATTAGCATTTGCGGCCGGGTTTTTTGTTTGCTTTTCAAATAATTATTTTTATTTTAGACTTTTTAATATAAAAAGTCTAATAAAAAACAGCGCAATATATATTTACTTATTTAGAATCGCTATTGAAAACCCTTCATTTTCATACCCCACTCGTTGGGTTTGTAGGAAAAATATTTTTTATCCTTACTTTATCACGTCATAAATTCGCCATTTTATATTTTTTATACATTTTATGTCCCTATGTCACTCGCATGTCATGAAAAATCCAATTATACCTCATATGTTTAAATCCTTCAAGGCTTTTAGGCCCTAGGAGGGAAAATATAAATCTACATACATCCGAAAAACATAGCCCTCCTTCTGCCGCAGTCGGGTAATAAAAGAAACAATACCAAAAAAATACATATTGTTCTTTCGACGGCGACTTATATCGACTTCAATCTACATCAGCCCACAATTTGTATGCGGCCCGGAGTGACGTATCCGAAAACCTCGTTATCATGGAAAAATCCAGCATAGGGTGAGGGAATAATGAGAATTCTGATCAAAAACTGAAAGCTTTGATACTCTTTTATATTTTTGATATTCAAACTGCGAATTTATGTTGCAATATTTCTTTGATAAACGTGGACACATTTTCCAAGACTATGTGTGACACAATATAGTGAAACTATCTTTTGATAATAATAAAAGTCACGAAAAATATTTGAATTTAATTACTTTCTACCATTCCTATCCTACTTCCTACTTATATTAAAATGCGAAAGTTTGTGAAGATGTATGTTTGTTACTCTATCACGAAAAAGCTTTTGACGGATTCGGATGAAACTTTACAGTAATATAGATTAAACATCAGAATAACGAGGACAATGTGTAATGATTGTATGTTTGTAATTTTGGTCGTAATATAAACGATACATAACAATTAAGTCCGGAAAAAATTTACCCTCTGAGAGTTATTTTGGCGTACGCTGCCTAAACCATAGTTACACAAAGCATCCACGCGAGCAAAGTCGCGGGCTAAATATAGTATTTATTAAATATAACAAAAAATACTGGAATTGCCAACAGAAGGTCGCTCTCTGGTCACTCCACCACGAAAATCATCATCACTGTTGGAATAAAACGAATTCATTTTTCCGACAGCTGTCTAACTTTGTTTCCAACATAAAACGGAGCTAATCCAAAACACTGCGTTCCTATCTACGTACCGTTTTACACAAAAAGCTTTGATCTCATACATGGATATTTAAACCAAATAATAGGATGAAACTTTGCCATTTTATTATTCTACTTTTGTAGCTATAGAATTCCTTTTGTTAACATTGTCTCCGAGAAATTTCTGAACAGACCAGAATACTTTCTCCATTACAGAGTCGTGATGGCGACGCGGGATAATATCAACTTAACAAGCTAAGAGTTTAGAAATAAAAAAGATATACCTAGCAACATTTTATTTGTTTATTTGTGTGATGTACCGTACAAAATGAGTTGATTCGTATATTTTAGGGTTCCGTACTCAAAGAGTAAAACGGGAACCCTATTACCAAGGACTTCGCTGACTGTTTGCTGTTGGCCGTATCTCATGAACTATGAAAATTAGACAGTTAAAATTTTCACAGATGATGTATTTCTGTTGCCGCTATAACAAGAAATAGTATAAACAAAATAAAATAAACAACTGAGGGGGGCTCCCATACAACAAATGTGATATTTTAGTCGCTTTTCATAGTATCCGTACTATGAAAAACTCTTCGTGAGCGAGTCCGACTCGCACTTGGCCGGATTTATTATTAAATGATTACTTTTAATTGGTTTACAAAACATTTTTGCTAAATATACTAAGTCCACGTACTATTATTACTCTTTCCTTATGTTTTATAGAATATTAGGATGGAAAATTCTAGAACATGGCGAGTTCTCTTCATAAGTTGATTATCTAGAGCAGAGCGCACGTTTCAAATCGAATAAAACTTATATAAGGTAAATTCAATTTGCTCGCTCGAGAGATGTCTGTGTGAATCATGATCTCGGTGATATTGAGTTTTCCCGCCAAAATCAAAAGTGCATTTTATCCTTTTACCAGCTTTTATACACTGATTTATCTAATAACAAATATTTCAAGCGTCGAATGGCTAGTACCACTCAAAACTATAATATTTTTTTAATTGACCCTTTTTTATGAAAGAGGGAGGTAAACGAGCAGGTGCGTCACGTGATGTTAAGTGATCACCGCCGCTCACAGACACCTGCGTCACCCACGAGGTCACAAAAGTGTTGTCAGTCTTTAAAAACCCACTGCGAAACGACGAAAGATACGAATTCTTTTAGGAAGTAGGCGCTAGCTAAGTAGGAATTTTGCCAAATTCCCGCGGGAACAGGAATTTTTCCCGCGGGAACCTTTAGGGGGCAAATGTAGCCCCACAGTTAAAAATATGGACAAGACTTGTTTAACATCATGAAATATAATAAAATTTAAATAGGAAACTAAGTGACTACCTCTGTTTTATAACGGTTGGCTTACTTGACTGCCACTTAGGAGGCCCGGGTTCTTTTCCCGGACTAGTCATGACAGAAAATGATCTTTTTTTAACCGACGTGATTGTTGGATATTTATTTGTTATAAAATATAATATCGTTGAGTTAGTATCCCATAGTACAAGTCTCGTAATTATTTTGGGACTAACTCAATTTATGTGATTGGTCCTTATATACATATATATGTTCTTTTTGTAGTCTTTGTATGTTTTTCCTTTATAATTCGTACGTCTTCAAAATAAGTATGTATGTTTAATGGCAATAAGAATCTTTTTGATTTATATGTGCTTTTGTATCACGGATTTTATCTCTTTGAAGAAATATTTCTACTGTATATATCCATAGATAATAGCCAACTTAAGTGGGTACAATAGTTAGGTAACTTCAAAAGTCCCCGTTAAGTAAACACGAATTGTATTCATCCAATAAAAGAGGATATAGTCCCTATTTTCTTCAGTTTCGTATTAAAAGAGATACAAAACGCGACCCTATCTTTGAGGGACATTTTAATTATGTAATGGCATTAGACTTTTATGTTTCATTTCTGATTCTCATGTCTCTTTCAGGAGGCTATGAAAGGATAAGTTTATTAAAAGGATGGAAACAAGATATGGGATTTTCATTTCATCAAAATGGCGAATCTTGCGGTGAGCTCGGAAACTGTTTATGTACCGAATGGAATTTTTGTTTAAATACGTTATTTTCTCTCGATTTTTGATATCTCGTGATATCGAACAAACAAAATAATACAAATATTATAGGGATAAATCACACTGGTGTAGCTAGGTAGTCTAAAAAAGTTTGAAACTTGTGTATATAATTAATCAGATAGATAATGGTATGGGCCTACTGCATACTTTTTTAGCCTGCAGCATGAATGGGCCGGCTCGTCCGCGCCAGTACCACACTCCCACAGAAGACCGACGCCTGAATGGCGGCTATCAGCCGCCATGCTCCGTCCGGTGAGTGGCAGAGCCGGAGGCCCAACTTCCCCACCCTCCCCATTTGGGGACCCCGCGTGTGTTGAAGTTGTCTATGGGCGGCGGTGATCACTTAACATCACATGACCCGCCTACTCGTTTGCCTCCCTCTTACATAAAAAAATACATCATCTTTTTGTATAGCTATGGCAACAATTCTACTTTGATTTTTACGATATTTTTACTCTCAGACAGTTGATCATATAATAATTGCGGAGGCTCAAAGCAATCTCGTATATTTCGGCTGATTCCGACTGCGGTACACGCTGACCGTATTTTATTTTCGTATAAGTGTTTCGCAGGACCATTACGCGTAATCGAAAAAATATTTATTTGCTCGTTGATTTACTGATGGTCGTGATATTATTTTGCTTCGGCACAGTTTATTTTTATGCTAGCTTTGTGCCGGAAAAAGAGATGTTATAGTACCTACTCTCTCTTTTTTTATGAAAGAGGGAGGCAAACGTGCAGGCGGGTCACAAGGTGTTAAGTGATCACCGTCGCCCATAGACAAATACAACATCCGCATACGTCAACCTAGGCCTACTGCATACGTCAACACTACATTGGTGACCATGACGTGATCTTTCATTCCTATGCTGCGTTTTATCAACATTTGCAGTAGAGTAGCTACCCACACAGTTATTCCATGTTCAGAACTAATAATATAAACAACATTTTAAAAATATCTCCGTCATATTGTAGATAATATTTTAATTTTATCGATGGAACTATTTTTCACCCCGATATCATCACGGTGACGCAACTTACGTACGCTTCGATTAATTTATAAAAGGGTTGGGTTTTACGCCGTGGTCGTTATCACTTGGCTGATAAAGGGTGTGAAAATATCCGAGACATAAAGTACAGCGGAAATATACTAACTCAAATATAAATATATATGGACAAATCACACAAATTAAGTTAGCCCCAAAACTAAGTTCGAGACTTGTATCATGAGATACTAACTCGACGATACTATATTTTATAATAAGTACATATACAGATTACTTATAAAACGTATCGTTTCCTTAATAATAATGCTTTATAAGTACATCCCTGTCGAATTTGTAATTGCTAGGGTTTGTAATTAGGAACTAACTAGGCTGGGTGCTTTACGCGAGGGTGCTATTCAATTGAGTGCTCTAAATGGACTACCTCTAACTTTTGGCTGTAATTTAGCCAAAGCCGCGGTCTTGAAACTTAGCTTTTCTTAGTCTAAACCATCTGGGACCATGGTCGTAGATAATTTTCATAGAATTATGTGCATCGCCTATCAAATTAAGTGAATCATATGCAATTTGCATACAAATAAATAACGTGTTAGTGACTTTATATCCAATTTACATACTTACTGGATGATATACAAGGCCTACCGATGGCGACTAGGACAGAAATGTTTGATCTAAATGAACCCTTAATTATTAAAATAATAGATACGTTTTTGCAATATTGTTTTATATTTGAAGTACTTATAATGTATAAAAAGCTTAGCAAGATTTTAGTTTGCCGCAAGAAATTGACATTTTCGTTTTACTGTACTCAAACTTTATTTGGTCTATATTTTATTTCTATAATACTTATCTGATATAAGAAATCAATTAGCAGTTAGTTTTGCTAAAAATATAACAACATGCGGCGGTATTTCCGGACCAATACATGGGAACCTTCAAGAATAGAGCGTATAGATCCCTCAAAGTCCGGCAACGCTTCTGTGACGCCCTAGTGTTGCAGGTGTCTATGGGCGGCGGTGATCATTTAACATCACGTAACCGCCTACTCGTTTGCCTCCCTCTTACATAAAAAAAACCAGTAGCA
>JADGIL010051669.1:0-17685 GCA_020352625.1 Cactoblastis cactorum
ATGGAAAATTGTATTTTTTCTGATTGGCTTAGGTCTTGTATTTATATGTATGTATTATAAAATATAGTATCGTATCACACTATCAAGACAACTTTCAACTAAAAAAAGAATTATCCAAATCGGTTTATCCGTTTGGAAGATATGATGCCACAACAATGATATACACACGTCAAACTTATAACACCCTTCTTTTTGGGGTCAAGGGTTAAAACAAAACTACTTTGTTATTACTTCCCATGGAATGATATATCTAGGTACCTTTGACCGATTTATTTATTAATTTTTAATACACATTTACTCTAGAACTTCTGTTTTTGCAATTACATAAATGTTTTTGCCATACCTGTTACGAAGTATTTAACGCGTGTACTGTCTAGCGTACGATCTCAAGAATTTTGTACGCCTGAACAAGATTGGGGTACGCGTGCCCCGTCTACTTAGCAGATTTATTTCTATGATTTTGTAATAATTACAATAATATGTATTCGTAATTTGATACCTAAAAGATGAAATAAAACATTCTCATTTATGTATATTTTATTTATAATCAATGAATCCACTTAAGTAATAATTATTCAATTGTGATTTTCAAATGCAATGGTCGTCTTGGTTGAGAAGATTTATTTTAAAATGCTTAATTCTAGAGTGGTTTATCAGTTTTACAGAATAGACTTGTTGCTTTCAAGCCTAATTACATTTTTCTGTAGCAAACAATAACAATAGTTATATCTCGTACGTCATTAGTGATCAAATATACATTTATTTTCTAAACTGACAAACCGCAGATTCTAAATAGGTTTAAAAAAATATTTCTTACAGAACAATAAAGAACATATCATCTACACAAGAGCTTGAGGAGTTTTTTATTGAAAAAAAGAAAAATACATTAGGGTCATTATTTAACTAAAATAAGAATAAAAATTCAGTCCATTTTTGTACTTATAACCTACACAAATAAGATTGGTCGTGTACATAGATTGTAATACATTGGCACTACACATACACGCTTTCATTTTACTATTTTTATATAAGTCTTATCAGAATTTTTTCAGGAAAATTGAATTACTGATATTCCATAAAGTACCACAATCTGTAAGTTCAAGTATATTTTCTCTCTTCAGCTGGTTACTAAGTTAACAGTAACTCTTCACTTCACCTTAGCAACACTGAAATACTTCAATAATGTTCTAGTTTTCTTGTTATTTTTAGACGTTTTCTCCAAAACAGATGCACTTTTTTGAGGGATATTTTCTTTTGGACTCAATGGGGTCGGCAGTGTAACATGTAACTTGTCTATGTCTTGTTTTCCGCGCTTCTCGCGGGCGATCCTGGTGAGCCAGTCTGTCGTCTCCTGCTTCTTTTTGACGGGAGACATCAGCCTGAGATGCGGCGCCTCTCCGTTTAATACGAAATTCGGCAAATCCTTGGTGGGCGTCGTGAACGGTTTTAATTTCACTGGTGTTTTTGTCAGTGTTTTAGAATTAGGCGTTACCACTTTGGGACTCTTCGGCGAGATCGATTTCGCACGTTTCTTTTCGTAATTTTTAGTCGGCGTCATGAAGGAGGCGCCCGGTTTCGGAGCGTACGTCCAATCTTTGTCAGATTCCGAGAAGCATTTTTTAACGGGGCTCGCGTCGTCCGGCGGCTCCGCTCGCCTCTTGGTGCCGGCCGGAAGCGGCTCGATATCGGACTCGTCGACTCTCGGTCGTTTCCCGCTCACTTCGTCTCCGAAGTCTCTCGACGCGTTCAGAAGATCGGTCAAACAGCGCTTGGTCTTCCTAACGGAGGTGTTCATTTTCAGTCTCTTAGCGGCGTACGAGTCGGGGGTGGAGATCGCCTTTCGCTTGTGCGACTGACTCGGCGTCGCGTCGGCGGCGCCCCAGCGCGGCAGCGCCGCGTCGGGCGCGGGCGCGGGCTCGGCGCGGCCCGCGCAGGCGCCGCGCTCGCGCAGCTCGTCGCCGACGCGCCAGATCATGTGGCGCGCGTCGTCGCCGCCGGTGGCGAGGCGCAGCGCCGGCCCCCAGGCGGCGCACGTGACCTCCGCGCGGTGCGCGGCGAGGCGCACGAGCGGGCGCGGGTAGCGCACGCTCCACACGTAGGCGCGGCGGTCGCTGCTGCCGCTGGCCAGCAGCGCGCCGTCGGCGCTGAGCGCCGTCTTGATGTAGAACGTGCCGTTCTCGTGGCCGACGTACCGCTGCTCCGGCAGCGACGTGTACGTCGAGATGTTGAAGCAGTAGATGACGTTGTCCATGCAGCTCGCGTACAGCCTCACGCGAGCGTCGTCGACGATCAGATTCGTGTAGCCGTTCTTGGTCGAGCTCCCGCAGTACGGTATCGAATGCTTCGGCAGCGGCTCTCTTTTGTAATTGTTGTAATTCTTCCGCATATCCCACACCTTGATGTTGCCGTCGCACTCGCCGCAAGATATGAGAGTTTGATCGTTTTGGAACACTAATCCCGTGATACTTATCGCTCGGTGGTTATCGAATCTCGCTCTTTTGCCGTGGGAGCCAGGAGTTTTAGGAACATAACTAGAATGGCAATTCATCAAACAGTTGTCTGGTTTCAAAATAACAGACGGTTGGCTGTTAGCTCTTATGTCCCAGATAAGGATGTGTCCATCCCGAGCCCCAGTGGCGAAGACTGAAGGTTCGTCCGGTCTGAACACAACAGTTTTTACAGATTTTGTATGGTTGGAGAACACTTGAACACTTTTTGGAGTGCCTTCGGCGATGTCCCACAAGCAGGCAGTGTGGTCACCTGAAATATTGGTGGCGACAATTTAAGCAACTGTCAACAGTTTTACATGTGTATAGAGTACACAATATGCTGCCAGTTTAATAGTATGGGGATAAACATACCTGAAACAGTGACAAAGTTCGTGTGTCGCGGCATCCACGCCAGGTCGAACACGGCGTTGTTGTGGCACTGGAAACTCTCCAGCGCGGCCGACGATCTAATGCTTGTTGTATCCTGAAATAAATTGTTAACTGATTACTTTGAATCTTCAATTTGTTGATAACTTGTAGATATTTTACTTATTTATATTTCAATTCATTATCACATATTCAAATTATTATTATTTAAATATTACAAATATAAATAAAGCTTTTTTGACATGATGGAAGCCAAAACTGTGGCTTGGTTGGCTAGCTTTATATAAGGATACATCCAAACTTTTTTTGTTAATAAAAGGTTATGTGAAGTATATGGTTTTCATGAACAAAACTTTGTACTAACAATTTTAATTGCTACACGAAAATAATTAAAGCCCAACAAAGTGGGCAGGAATAGCTAGTATTTTTTTATTATTTAAATTAAATATAAATTAACTAATTAATTAATAATATATTTAGAGAGGCTGAAACTATGAATCTTAATATTATAAACAGAATGGAAGGCGCCAAGCTACTGGTCAGATTTAAAAACTCCATGTGAGATAGTCTATTTATCAAAGAAGGCTACTACAGGCTATTTAATTACACTACAACCCTGCATTGCTGTTCTAGAGTTCATTCAATGAGTTGAGTTGGTGTGCTGCACCTTGACTTCTTTGTCGCTTTCTGTTAGGCAAGATTGAAGTCAAACTAACTCAAGTCAAGATACAAAAAAAAAACTATCACAATAGAGTATCTTTGCCACTAGTTAATTGGCACCATTTAGTAAAGAGGCTAAGCTGTTATTCAAATGCCTAATTTAACAGCTTGTATTTATCATAACTAACCTAACATTTAATTGAGCAGGTTCGAGTAACAGACGAACTAGAACCTTAATTGCGAAAAATTGTTCTAGTGAACAATTTTTCGCAATTAAGTCTTGTCTTACGCAAGTCACAATTAAGTAGTATCTGTTAATTCATGTATCAATTACCTGTATTGCAACCCTTCCATCTTCATTAGCGATCGCAAGTATATGCTCATAGCCGTGCATTTCCGAAAACCGGCACGCAAATACTGGTGGGTCATGGTCGAACTGAGGAACAATCGACGAACTCTGAAGACCATAGAACGACTCCTCACTATCAACGATCAGTCGTTTTAGCACACTGTCATAACTGAAGCGATGACCTAAAGTAAAAACAAAATCATTTTGGATTTAGTTCAGTTACATCTATTAAACTTAATATTACTAGGCTAATAAACAAGATTTAACTACTTACAAAGACCCAATTGTCGATCAATAATATTCTGAACGTAACTCATAATGAAAGAATAATAATTCCACACAAAATACACAGTAAACACACGAATTTGCTAGACTTTTCTACGAAATTTTACCATTATTTTGTTTTAATTCAACACACGCTACTCTGACATTTAAGTGACAGTCTGTATATACTTGTGACAATAGAAAATGGCGCGAATTCGTAGCGTAGAGCAATCAACAAGCATGAAGGTAGTATGTACTAACGTACACCAAGAGCGCGCGCACCAAAATGACACAAACCGACCTTATTACTATTTGTTTTAAGATTTATTCTGCAAGGAACTGCGATCCGACAGAAATATTTTTATTGTAAAAATTTTCCCATTGGAAAACGCAAAGGGAACTGAAGCCTATACAGCCGACAGAGATAGTCAAATGGGAGGTTATACATTTTACCATACATTCCTTTTCAACAAATTCCCAGATTATAATATTGGAAGATGACCAAAATAACTATGCAAACATTAAAATGAATGTCTACAAATACATTTCTATATCATCTTTATTCAACATGTTAAGAAAATATTAGGTAAACCAATATATATGTATATCTTATACAGAGAATAGAATCGCCAATTTGCGTTTGTATAGAGATATCCTATATTACCATAATCTAATGGTGCATGCAATGCTAATTAATGGATAATTTATATTAAAATGAAATTAATATGCCTATTAAAAAGATGATTATTAACAATCTTTTATCTTATAAATAAATAAATTGACTCTGCCATGGATGAATTTTATGCAGTGCAGTGATTCAGGTGGCTCTTGCTACAACAGTTTAAGAAGCGACAGCAATATGTAGTAGCCAAAAAGAAAATTTTTAAATTCGATTTCCGAGACGCTGAGTTTTCTCTGTCTACGCTGTCATCTTTATTCTTTAAACAATGCACTAGATTTTAAAAAATGCGTGCCGGTTTTCGGACCAAGTATTGAATTGAAATACTAAGTTCGAGTCGTGTCGTTTGATGACCTCCATACTCAACTGGTGTAACAGTTAACGTTTCAGACTGCTCAGGGACTCGGGCTGCTTCGGGACTCAGGAGGTCCCGGGTTCGATCCCCGGCCAGGCCGTGATGGAAAATGACCTTTTTGAAAGTATCGTTGAGTTAGTATCCCATAAAACAAGTCTTGAACTTAGTTTAGGGCTAACTCAATCTGTGTGATTTGTCCCTACATATTTATTTATTACTNNTTTAATCTGGGTCATAGTCCATCGTTGTGCCAAATTTCAGCCAGATCCGTTCGGTAGTTATTGTGTGATGCGGTACAAATATACAGACAGTCAGACAAAAATTCTAAAAACAATCGTTTTGGCTTCTATAAGTCCTTTAAAGAGCCATTATATATGTTTTTCTTAAATATCTCCCATGTACAGACATAGCTCAGTCTCAATTTAAATTTATTATATGTATAGATTTATAATTATACAGTAATAATTATAAAATCTAAATATTATACAGTTATAATTATAATCTGTTAACATTTTAACACGTTGACACTATCTTTTACTGTCCACATTTCTTATGTCAATGGTCCACAACCGCAACAACTGTCATAGAGGCGCATGTCAATCGCAGTCACGTCAAATTGAACAAACGATTTTTTTCTTACATTTATGTTTTGTGCACTGGTCGAGTTTATTATATTGACTGCTTTATCCATTATTATATATTAACTTTTTTATTCATAATCATCATCGGTGTGGTATCAGTGTTCCCTCGTAAGTTACCGTTTAAAAACACTATTATGTCTGAGAATTTAGATTAAATTTGATTTATTCGACTGACGCTGACAATCCACAATTTTTGTTGTGCATTGGTTGTGCATGGATGTTAGGACTTGGAACTAGAATTTCAGCACTTCCCAATATATGTATATGAGTGAATTTTTCTTCTCACACATTAGTGTAATTATGTATACATAAAAAATATCTTGATGGTGTAGGTACCATGTAATAATGTACCAGGTATTTTCATAGATCATATTTCAACAATAACATGTATATATCTTTTTAATTGTTATTTTTCAGCCTAATGGGATGTGGCGATACATAAAATGGCGAATTTGATGAATTGGGCAGTTTTTGACGGGAGATCTGAAGACAGTGCGTGTGCGGTGCCCTGTGGGTGGTCAGCGCCAGTGTGCTGCTGTCTGCGCCAAATTAAACAGAGTTGTCTTTCGTGGAGTAGGCTCGTCGCACATACACATCAGTTCTATTCACCTGCTTCACGGAATATGCCCTTTTTTGAACTCCCTTTATGAGCGAGATGGACGAAATATCATTTTGGATTAACACTAAAAGAGCACCTTGCCTCTATTATGTCAATAGTGTTAGCAGCTCAAAACCAGAAAGCGTTCACAGTGTTCCAGATGTACCATCTCCTAAAAAGAAAAAAAGAAAATTGTCTATTCTAGATGATGAATCTGTACTGTCAGGAAACCAACAAAATTTGTATTTTGATGCCTCGAAATTAACAAATCTACCTGTTAACGGTTGTGCATCCAGTACTGAAGGTTCAGATATAGATTTTAATATAAAGAAATCTTCCATACAGGACAAAAGAAAAAGATGCAAGTTGCAAAGAGCTAGTCGCACAACCCTGCATAAAAAAAATAAATTGGTGACATCGACACCAAAACCTCAAGCTCTTAGGAGAAGTCTCAGAAAAGTTCAGAGTAGTTTGATCAATAATAGTCAGCAGAACACAACACCTGAAATTTTAAATGATCCCATGCAATACAATAATGGGGCGGATACAAGAAAAAAAAGTGAGGTGCATTATATGAAAATTACTCAGAAACATTGTGTTGGACATCAAACAGTTCCAAGAAAGTCCAGTCATGACATAACTACTCGACCAATAGTGACAAATGACAAATATGAAGATCTAAGTGATGTTTCTGGATTCACAGCAAATTATATAAGATCAACTAAAATACATTCCAAAACTCCTAGAAAAATTAAAGCCAAGACTGTTAGGAATTACATGAATGAGTCTCACCAGAAACCTAAACAAGAGTCGAGAATGGTTATTTGTGTTAATAAGTCTGTGAACACAGGCATCCCGCAGGATCATGGACTAAACTGTAGCTCTGATTCATCCCAAAACATAATCAATTTGGTTACAGTGAAAAATAGTTCTAAGACAGAAACAGCAGATAAAGGTACTACATTGCTAAAGTTTATGGAGACGAATAATGAAGATAACTTGAACTTCAGCAAGGAAATTATAGATTCAACTGTTTCTGGGACCATCACTTCAAGGTATCCGAAACGAAACAAAAATGTTGTAAATCTGTTGACTATTAATGAGAAGCCTAATAATGATAAACGAAAAGCTAACCGTTACACATGTAATAATTCAGACGTAAAGGAAAACCCTGAAATGTTGTCTAGAACACGAAGCGGAAGGTCTTTAGGGCTCTCATTGAGGCAAAAAGATAATTCTGTGTTAGTTATAAATAACTCTGAGAAAATGAGTTCTACTGCGAGCATTAATGTGGGCAGTCTGGTGAATGTATCTAGAAAGAAAAATACACCAAAACGGCCTCAAGTGAGAAATTCCAACAATCGTTGCTCACAAAGACAGTCTCGAGATAAGAGCGGATTTGCTCGGTGCTTTTCTGACAGTGACGACAATGAACCACTCAAGCAAAAGAAATACTTTTGTTAATAACGGAAGTTTTTAAGAATGGATTTTTTTTTGCATAACCAGAGTGCTATGTTCTTTTGTGATTACAGGATTCCATAATATTAAAAAATGTATGGGTGGTTTGAAGGACTAAAGATTGCCTTATTTAAACAAGCTAACTTGTGAGCTCAGTGGATACTTCTGGATGAAAGGAGCAAGATTTTAGTGCTTGCATTCTCATTTATATATTAACGTGTAAATAATAATCTGAATAGGCTCAGGAGCCATTAAATGAGAATTGAAAGTTCCATATTAATAGTTTAAATCTTTTTAATGTAATCTGTCACTATCCAATATCTGTCATTACATTGACATATTTATACCATGTTACTAAGGTCTATATTAATACAGTACGTTATAATAGTACTCATGATACTATTAAATAATTTTGTTTTCAATAAATATACCACTATATTATATGGTAGAGAAAAGGTGATAATTATATGGAATTATTAAATTACTAGCTGATGCCCGCGACTTCTTCCGAAATATAGAATCATTTACTTTGTACTACTCGGGAACTGTACATTTTTCCGCGATAAAAAGTACCCTATTTTTTATACTAGGTGCCAAGTTTTGATCCAGATCCGTTCGGTAGTTTTTGTGTGATAAGCGTACAAACATACAGACAGCGAGACAAAAATTCTAAAATCAATCAAAATTGTAACTGCCAAAACGATTGTTTTAGAATTTTTGTCTATGTGTTTATACACGCATCACAGAAAAACCACCAAACAGATCTGGATAAAATTTGGCACAGCAATGGACTATGATCTAGAATAAAAGATGGGCTACGTACTAAGTAAATGTAACCGCTAATATCAGTATAAAACATAGACTACAAACCAAACTCAAAGCGAGCGAAGCCTCGGGCAAAAGCTTGTTAGTTATAAATATGTTCAAAGTAAATTACATTAAATTATCACATATATTGCAATTTATGACACTGAATCGAATTTGATATGTAAATATTTTTGTGTTTTAATGTTTTCTTTTCAATTGTGTTAAATAAATTTTATATTTATTTTATATCACTTGGAGGTTTTTGACATCCACCTGGCGCTATTTAACGACAGCTGTACTTTGAAAATGTTACTGTTTGATGAATTATTTGGAGTGATTAGACTTTAAAATTGGAGTTGTAGTCCCATAGTAGGTTTGATGTTGGAAAAAATAATAATAATAGCTACTTAAATAATTATTAATACTCTTATTCAAATTAATATGGGTACAGTCATACTTAGTAGTTTGAAAATTTTCTGTGATTATTTGTGTAAAACGGAAAAAATAAACATTGCTGTACCCATCCTATATGTAAAGTGTTACTCATTCTAATTTTATGCCAACCATTCTCAAATATCTGAATACTTATCATAATTATTCGATATTATATTTTTTTTTCGTCCAATACTAAAATAATAACCTTTATCCAAATAATATTTTGTAGTTATTTTATATAGTTTATTATTTAGAAGGGATGATGATATTTTTTTTATATGGCTTTATAGTGCACGCACAGAATTTCATCCCTATTGTTTCTCTCGAATTACAAATTAAAAAAATAAAATAAAATTTAAAATGTTTCCCCTAATTAACCGTCTTATTCAGGAAAAAATGTATATGTACGTCTTTAATCAGTAATTTGTAGGATTTTTCTATATTACATTTTGATTGTAAATTAATAAGAGCCTAATTATATATGTAATGTGATCTTATTTATTACATGTGAAATGTGCTTTGGTTTAATTTTATCGTGCCATGGTTTTATTTTATTTGACAGCGGCGATGCGCGAAGGGAGGGCCATGATTTTTACTCTATGTACCATGACTATGACATAATACTGCGTATTCTTCGTTTTATTTTTAATTAAGTTACGTTTACAGTCCGTTCAGTCGCTTCATTCGTTATGAAAGGTACTATACAATTTGTCGCTACGATCGAAGAAATAATAAAACTATATCTTTTAAAGTTTTGCATTTATTTTTGTTTGTGATCAATAATTTTTAATCAATATTTTTTCTTATGTAAGAGGGAGGCAAACGGGCAGGCGGCTCATGTGATGTTAAGTGAATACCGCCGCCCATAGATAACTGTAACACCCGCGGTCACAGAAGCGTTGCCGGCCTTTAAAAAGACCCCCGCCCTTTCTATTAGAATTTGGGCCTCCGGCTCTCCCACTCACCGGACGGAGCATGGCGGCTGATAGCCGCCATTCAGGTGTCGGTCTTCTGTGGGAGTGTGGTACTGCCACAGAAGATTGTTAAGGTAGAAAATTGTTAAGTGCAACATATACTATGTTCATTGTGATTAAAGCTATAGATTGAGTGATGATGCAATGAAAATTGAATTATAAATATATAATTGTTGTAAAAGCTGAGGGGTCAGCCTACTTGCCGAAAGAGCTAAAGCGACTGAACGAGCAGAGTGTTAGTATTACATTGTTGTGTTATATTTTCGTGTAATATATACATGCTTGTATTTGGAAATACGACAGTAAATATGATATAATGCGCTTATAAGGCATTTTTATTTACCTATATATATTTCTTTTGTTCGCGCGATCTTTATGTACACAATCGAAATAACCGCATATTTCATTTTGTTTTGTGTAATACTGATAACAAATAAAATACAGATAGACATTTTAAATTTAGCATTCATATCATGTCTGTAACATGACATGGATTTTTATCAACGTAACATACTTTCAATGTTTATGTAAGTTAAGAATTTATCAGTTATTCGGCTGGCGAATGTGCAACTAGTTAACTACGACGCTGTTTTCTGCCACGTTAAAATTAAAAAGTTTCAAATCTTTGAAAAACGGCCAGTGAATATTTTTTTTAATACTATCTAGAGATTTAGAATATTGTTTTTTTGTCACACAATTCGTAAATTAAATTTTAACCTGCTAGTTTTAAAATAAAATTCGGTAGATTTTTAAATACAGTACTTAATAACAAGATGGATTACACTTTTAAAAATAAAGTTGTAGTGGTGACCGGCGCCAGCGCCGGCATTGGGGAGTCTATAGCCGTGCTTTTCGCGAAATACAAGGCCAGTTTGGTGCTGGTGGGCCGCAACGAGGAAAACCTGAGGAAAGTGGCGCAGGTGTGCGAGGAGTTAAGCGCGGTGGCGCCACTGGTGGTAGTCGCTGACCTGTCCACCGATGAGGGCTGCGACGCCGTGGCTAACAAGACCATAGAGCATTTTGGCAAGTAAGTCTTAGTTGTAATTTCTTTAAATTAATATCAAGAATCAAAATCTTTATTCAGAAATTAGACATTTATACTTAGGTACTTTTTCACGTCAATATTCAATAAACATTTATATCTAAAGCTACAGACTACCAGCATTTCGGAACGACCACTGTTTAGAAGAAATAAATACGCTGCCTTGATGTACCTTTCCCATCATCTTTTACTGTCTTACAGTTTTGTAAAAAAAATATTATTTATTTATCGAGAAAAGACTTCTTTTTGTTCTATACTTAATGTCTTAATCGCACGGGAAAAGAAATAGAGCGGGTGTAACCGCGGTGCAGTCGCTAGTGGAAAATGAGGCTGAGGAAGGGTATTTTTCCAGAGTGGACGTGCTGGTGAACAACGCAGGCGTGGGCGCGCGCGCCACCATCCAGACGACGGACATGGCGACGTTCGACCGCGTGTTCAGCGTGAACGTGCGCGGCGTGTACAACCTCACGCGCCAGCTCGTGCCCGCCCTCATCGAGACCAAGGGGAACATCGTCAACGTCTCCAGCATCTCCGGCACCAAAGTCGCGATCGGCAGCTTGCCCTATAGCATGACTAAGGTGAGCATAGAGTTGGGGGCGTATCTAGATAAATTTTGATGAAACTAAATCCAGAATAATCTTTATGATTTCGTATCGTACCTAAAGGTAAACTATATTGCTTCATTTCAAAAAGATTAATTGGATAATCCAGGCCCATTTAGGATAATAGGGACCAAGACTGCTCGAGTTTCTTTCGGCATTTCTTCTCAGCAAGTAAAATGGTACGGATCCTCTTGTGCGTGATTTCAACTCGCACTTAGCTGGTTTTATTTATTTTCGAGTGTTTTGTTTTGGTATAGATAAGCAGTGATATGATATGATACTCGTAAATAAGCAACCTATTGTGTTGTATAAAAATACTTTAAGCATTTAAAACATTTAAAATTATAGTTGTGATACATATGATTTTGGGATCGTCATTTAATGACATATAAATTAATCAAATTGTATACGCCGCAGACTAAAGTTTCACAACTTCCGTCTGGACGAATGGCGATCGACCACCGTGCGTATACAAGCAGTCAACCAAATTTCATGCTTATGGTGACATATTTACGATATCAAAGATCATTAAACCATATACATATATGTGTTACAGCGACCCCAACAGATCCAGTTCTATTTTGACTGGATATACATATGTTCCCGCTGACAGTTGTCATTTACTACGAATCTGCATCATATCTCTCGGTATTTTTTATAAAAAGCCGACTTGTTCAGTGGTTTTTTTCACAAGTAGAAGCAGTAAAGTAACATATTTTAACTACGTCACTAGCATGCGTGTAAGCTTCAGTGATTGTAACAATGTGTCTGTGAAAATTTGGCGACATCGGTTCCCGTACAAAACTCGCAAGATGGCCTATCTCCTTATGTTTGTTCCTTATGTATTGTCTGTATACGATACGGTATCCTAAAACGTAATAAGTGGTGACGTGCACCACCAGGCGGCGCTGGACCACTTCACGCGGCTGGTCGCGCTGGAGCTGGCGCCGAGCGGGGTGCGCGTCAACGCCGTGCTGCCCGGCGTCACGGTACGTTGCTTCTTTTACAAAATCTAAACCACAATATTTCCATACAAATAGACTAGGTTCTAGCACTTTAGAAACGGCAATTTATAAAAAATTAAGGTAATTCAGCAATGATTGACGTCAATAATTTACGGATTACAAAATAATTTAACTACAACAAGAGCAAATGGAGAAGTGGCGGAACAAACGCCATTTTTAACTTATTACACTGTAGAATAAACAGGATATAGCTCTATTTACCTAAATATATTATATTTACCTAGTTGTGGTGAAGATTTAAGTCTTTAATAACACGATGTGTATACACATCTCACAAAACCAAACGAATGAAATAAATGCCGCTTTCACAATAACATCTCAACAATGACGACCTGTGTGGTGTAATGGTTTGCGTGACTGACCGCTACTTACGAAGTCCCGGGTTCGATTCTCAGTCAGGTTATGATGAAAAATGATCAATTTCTGTTTGGCCTGCGTCTTGGATATTTTTCTATGTGTATTTGTTATAAAATATAGTATCGTTGAGTTATTATCCCTTAACCCAAGTCTCGAACTTACTTTGGGGCTATTTATACTTAATTTGAAGCACACAAAGTGAGTAACAAAAGCAAGTATGTATTCCACAAACATTTATCCATTCCAGTACAGCAAATTCGTGACCCGCATGACGAACTACACTGAGAAAGAGTACACGGACTGGCTCAACAGAAGCAAGGCCAGCGTTCCTATGGGGAAAATATGCAGCGGCCAAGATATCGCCGAAGCTGTGCTCTATCTAGCCTGCGAGCGAAGCCGCCTGGTCACTGGGGCGCTGTTGCCCGTCGACGGTGGCGCCCTTTTCGGCGACTTCGGCAATATATTAAAGGAGCAAGTCGGTAGGGCGAAGATCGAGTAAGCATTGAAGTAATGTACACCGCAATTGTGTTACGTCGGGTCTAAACGTAACACAATGACTGTCTAACTATATGGTGTTAGGGATTTGCGGGTTTGATAATATTTTACAATTGTAATATTAAAATGGCCACTATATTCTCATTAGCAAAGGAGAAGATAAAATATAAGTATTCAATTTTGTATGATGAGACGATTGAAATTTTGTCGAATAAAACCAAAAAACAACATGTAGATATCTCAAATGGATTAATAAAAATAATTCCCTGTAATTTTATTCGTATTCAGAGAGAGATCATGTGTGCGAACATGAGTCAAGCTCTTGTACTATTACTATTCCATCTTTTGATTTTTTAATTATATTTTTATTAAAAATATGTTTCTTTAATCATGTTGTTTTTCTTTATTTTTGTACATTATACTTGTGGCTTAAATGTGTATGAAACTGGCATGTTTTAAGTTTTTAATAATCGTGCAGCGCCATTTCTTAGAATATGAATATTTAGATTACTTTATTCCCTACTAGATGTCGCAATGCCTTAGTTATACTACTCGACGATAGATGGCGCTACTATGTACAAAATTGTTATTATCATCCAAAAAATAAATTGATCCGATGTGAATAGTTTTGAAAAATATTTTTGTAACTCCGTTAAACCCTTTCTTTATATAAAAATTACAATTTGGAAAAACATCTACATTATTCTACGTGTCTTTGATGAAATAATATTTTGATTAGACATACCTAAAATGTATCAGAATTCTGCCCATAATAATAAATAATTTTTCCAGAAATACCTATGTAGGTACGTGGGTTCTCCCGTGCTCTGTCTCCTTTATCATACATAATATCAAAAACATACGGACAATCTCACATCAACATTTCCTGTTTATAATATTACCTAGTGTCGTTTACAATCGTGAATTAATGTGGAGTTGAATACATTGTTAAAACAGGCATTTTAATTAAAAACGTTGAGTACTACTTTAAGTATTACTTTACTTACTCAAAGTTTAAAAGGTAATATAAGTACGATCACAGTTTGATCACAGCTAACAACTGTCAACTATTCATACGTTATTTTCATCTTGAAATAGTTTATATTATTAGAAAAATTTGTTAAATTGTAAGTATGTTTATAAGAGCATATTATTTCTAGATATACCTCAGCAAAATAATCAAATATTACATGATTGTAATTTACGTGACAAATTAACGATTCCAACAATAAAAAAGGGATACAACTTTTTGCGTCCGCCGTCCATTCTCAATGTGTCAACAAGTCAATCTTCGGTCCGTCTGTGTCATCGGATCGTGAGAACTCTCCGCCGGCGACGACTGTCAGCGGGCGTCGCTAGTCTTCCACTTGACTAGCTGCTGATAGAAATAATACAAGTAGGTACTTGAGCAGGTAATCGATTTGTATGGGATGTGTGATTCGCACAGATTTCTGATTTATGAAAAACTTTTGTTGACATTTTGACAGTTCACCTGCACCATCCTGCACGATTGGGAAAATAATTGAATTCATATAGTCCTGGCATTGAGAGGTTATCTTACTGAGCAATTATATACAAAACAGTGCACAATTTGGTTTTTTAAATAATTTATTGAAGGCAATTTCACAAATCTTATCTTCTTTACATTAAACAAAATTGTAACTGAGTTACATATGTCTGTACATCGGAGATATTTAAGAAAAAAATATACTTATAGGGGCTCTTTATAGGACCTATAGAAGCCAAAACGACTGCTTTTAGAATTTTTGGCTGTATTTTTGTACGCGCTTCACAAAAAAGCTCCCTATGAAATTTGGCACAGCGATGAAATATGACCTAGATTAAAAGATAGACTACTTTTTATCTCGGAAAATGTACGGTTCCCGAGGGATATAATTTATTGTAACTGAGCAAGGGGCTGACAAGATGTTATAGTATCCATTGATCGGACGAAGTCGCGGGTATTAGCTAGTTATAAATACAAATGTTTATAAGTATGTTTGTAACAATTATAGTCTAGAATATACGTAGATATTCTTTACATAGAGTGCACTCTAAAATTCAGCAGGTACTTATTAATGGACAATAATAAGTAACAACTCTTCACCTTCCAAACTGGCCAACAAATAAAGAGCCACACATACATAGGTATGTCACGGAGACTAGGGTCGGCAACCGGTGACCCGCGACAGCGAGAACACGGAAACCCGATCGGGCAACTAGCTATTGCACCCGCGTTTTTTTGTCTTTCCCGATGTTCCGTAGTTGATACAACACGAGACGTGGATGTCAAAGGAAATCATATTATACAAACAAAACTAGAATAAAAACCCAGTGTACTGTATAAATAAATATATAGGGACACATTACAAGACTGAGTTAGCCCAAAGTAAGTTCGAGATTTATGTTATGCAATACTACATGAACGATAAGTACTATATTTTATAACAAATACATATGAACATCCAATTCCAGGCCATATAGAAATGTCGATTTTTCTTCTTGACCTAGCCGGGGGTCGCTGGTCGTCAACTGTAGGTAAGTATCATATTATGTATTTTTAGTGACTTACTCATCTCGCACATAATTATAAAAAATGAAAATTATTGACGACCTCCGTGGTGTAACAGTTAACGTACTTGACCGATACTCAGGAGGTCCCGGAAAATGACCTTTTACTGATTGGCCTGGGTCTTGGATGTTTATCTATGTATATATATATTTATTATAAAATATAGTATCGTTGAGTTAGTATCCCATAATACAAGTCTCGAACTTAGTTTGGGGCTAACTCAATTTGTGTGATTTGTCCCTATATATTAATTTATTTATTTATTTAATAATTTTAAAAAAACAAGTTTCTACAAGTATTACCCTGAATAATCACTTGATCACAAACAACAATTACGTCTATAGTTGTGATATAAATTCACGAGCTAAGCTCAAAGCAGCCGCCAAAAACGCCGATAGCTCCGCCGGCATTGTGCGCCAGTTAGCTAGTTACAGCTAGAAAGCACAATAGCACAATAAAGTGTATCGGATAACCCTTCAGAAACCTTCAGAAACGGGACACCCTGCCGCGATTGAAGACTCCGTCTCATTATATTTTTTATTAGGTTATGATTTCTTACGTTTTGGGCTGATTCAATCGCTCCTACGGTGAACGTCTTATTAATTTCGGATGAAATGAATGTTAAAAAACGCTTGATAGTTACATAATTACGTATTTTAGTTATATATTTTTTTCGTTAAGTATCAATTTTTTTCTTATACCTGTTGTACGTTGTACACCGAAAAAATAGGTAATGATAGCTACCTACTTACTTCCTAGATATCTATGAGGTAGGTCTATTTTTAGTTCTTAACAAGAACTCATATGAAGCTACATGAACCAAAAAAATATTACCCTCTCCTTCCACTAAAGTATTGTAAGAAATATTGAGTTTTGGGCAGTTCATCAACAATAGGTCTGATTTGAAAGCTATTTTGATGATAGAATTAATATTTTTCAATCACAAATGAAAGAAAGGAAGCAATTCGTGCAAAAAGGAATATATCAAAATTAGATGAAATAAAAAATGGTAATTTCTGCCCAGCCAGAAACATTGTGACAAGGCAAGGTGTCCATGATTGATGGCTGCTCGCCCTCGCTGAGTCTTAATTTGATTAGCTTGTAATAGATTGAGCTATTGGCACGGTCGACAGGTGCTTACATAGGTGGTGGGCGTTAGAAAGAAAAAAAAAGGTATTATTTCGGTTAAATTGCTATTTTATTTAGCCATAAGTAATATTTATGTATTTAACCTAAAACTCATTTTTGAAATAGTTTTCATTTTTTACTCCGATGCAAAAATTAAGGGCGCGTCAACGTAGCTCTCAACATATGAATCGAAACTAAAGTGAAATACGTTTTGCAATGCTATAAATATTCGCTTCTGATACTATTTATGTATCTGCAGATTGAAATGCTATTTTTCCAAAAAGGGGAATAAATAATAGCAAAAGAAATAAATCAACTTTATTTGACAGTCCTCCGTACAATTATACGATGAAATAACACAATATAAT
>JADGIL010051908.1:3686-19032 GCA_020352625.1 Cactoblastis cactorum
GTAATATTTAACACAATTGTTAGTATTATTTAAAGATTCATTGTAAGTGAATTCTATTATATATGGGTCAATAAAGATCGTTAAAACTATCGCAAATTGAGCTGTATTTAGAACGCTATTTGACATTAAAAATATCATAACTAGGTCATACAAATCCTATAAAAGCATTTGTTTGTCCACTACCCTATTAGGTAAAAGTTACGTTATAGAAATGTTAAGTATCGTTTGTTAATTGGTTAGATAATAATATTTTTTTCATGTTCATGATTATGAAGTGTTGAAGACATAGCACAATATTTATGATTTATTAAATTCAACATAAGACAGGGTTTGTTACAATTAAAAACATTCATAAATGTGAAAAATGTTTAGAAATGATTTTTCAATATGTTAGAAGTTAAATCGATTGAATCAAATTACCTTATTGGCGCAGTGATTAAGTCATTGCGTCTGAATCAAGTGGTGATGGTCCGATCCCAGTTAGTTGATGATGGAAAAAATATTTTTCTGATAAGCTTGGGTCTTGTATGTTAATCTATGTATTTGTTACAAAATTTAGTATAGTTGGTACTCTATGAAAAGTGTTAAAACTTACTCTAGAACTAACTCAATCTGTGTAATTTGTTCCTGTATATTTATTTAAAAAATTAACTCCCACCTAATTTTGATTAGGAAATCCAGATTCATTTTATTCGGATTTTCACTGCCAATTGTTTTATTGTTTTGAAATAAACGCTTGATGTTTAGTTAGATTGTAAATCATAAGCATCTAATGTAATGGACACGTTGTAGTGTAAATAAAATGTAACACATACATTTGTTTCATTTCTTTATACGACTCAGCAGGCAACCCAGCAGCAGAAGCAACCCACTTGATGGGAAGTTGTCATTGCATAAATATAACTTTTCAAATCAAACTAGAAGTTTCTGAAATTAGCGCTTTGACCAAACAAGCTCTTTGGCTTCATAATATTTATAAAATAAATATTTCAAAATATAAATAATAATTTTCTGGTGAAGGTAAAATTAAAATATAAGAACTAGACAATCTTATTTTAACAGGGGGTATCTCAATATTTTGCTAAAACGAGACAGATATAATAATATAGTTTTGTACTCTTCATCATGTAGTAAATATTTATCAATAACGTTACGCTTACGCTATCGCGTAAAAATACGATCAATTAGAAGTCAATATCGGATTTCTCTCTTGTTTCGTTTGGTTATAACGAGACGAAAAAAAATAGTTCGGTTATTCATTCTCAAATGCCGAACCTCTTCTTAAATTATGATATCCTAGTAATTTCAAGAGACTGGCCTGTTGGGTATTCGAATTTGTATTGTACATATTAAGTGAAATTTTAAGTACCAGGCAATCATAACTTAATAGGAAGTAACTCAATCACTTGCTAAAACGAGACAGAAATAATGACATAGCTTTGTACTCTTCTCCATGTAGTATTTATCAATAACGTTACGTTTACGTTTTCTCGTAAAAATATCGCCAATTGTTAGTCAAAATCGGATCTCTCTCTCTCTAATCTCGTTTGGCCAGAACGAGATAGAAACATGGTTCGGTAGTCAGTTGTCAGTATGCGTGTACGCTACGATAATTCAATGGAGTAAATAGTACCTACATTTTTTTTATTTGTCACGTAGTAATGCGAGATAGCTATATCGAACTTCTCTCTCTAATGCCGCTTGCAAGAACGACGTAGACAATAATGATTCAATACTCTTCATGTTAGTAAATCGATCGACCTCCTTTCGACTTATGATACCCTAATAATGTCAAGAGATTTTGCGTGTTAGTATCAAATTATTAGTATTCATGATGTTGCTCTATGTTCAGTTAAAAAGTGAAAATTTATTTTGAAGTACCAGGCAATCATAACTTAATAGAAGGTATTTCAATGTCTTGCAGAATGGGACAGAAACAATAACATAGTTTTGTACTCTTCATCATGTAGTATTTATCAATGACGTTACGCTTACGTTGTCGCGCAAAAAAACCAACCAATATCGGATCTCTCTTTCTCTCGGATCCCCTTTGGGTAGAACGTAAAAGATTTATCGTTCCATTCATGTTTTGTGTGTGATGGAAATAGTATTTAAATAATCAATGAATTATTGTGATCAAAGTGCTAACTACCCACCATAGAATATAATACTTCCATGCTACCCACCATTATGATGACTTCCGTGGAGTAATTATTGTCACGACTGTCCGTTTCTCGGGAGTTGCCGTGTTCGATATCCTTTCAGGTCAAATGGAAACTGATCATTTTCTGATTTGTGGAGTCTGTAGCCGGGAACACGTTCGTTCGTTACTGGCTTTATTGAAAATGAGAGTACCTTATGAGAGTAACTAATAAATATTTTGGCGATTTATCACTACCCACATATACATTACAATTTGGAAAAATAATCTTTACTTATATAAGCACATTTCAGAATATTGAATTGTTGGTTTATTAGCAAATAATACAAGTTTCGAACGTACTATACATATATTAATTTATACCAAATCTGGTAAAATAACAAATAATTAAAAATCAAAAAAATCCCCCGACACGATATGAAACACACGTCACTCTTACCTTTTCCCCTTTTTATGAAAAAGGGAGGCCACGAGCAGGTGGGTCACGTGATGATAAGTGATCACCGCCGCGCCGCCCATAGACAAGCTGCAACACCCAGGGGGTCACATAGCTAGGGGATTAAAACGTAGCTAAGAACATTCTCGATTTAGTCACGTTTCTAACAAAAAACGAATTATCCAAATTGGTTTACCCGTTTGGGAGTTATAACACACAGATAAAATCACACACACAAAGAAATGCTCGGAGTCATTAGGAGAACCGACTCCTGTTGCGGAATCGGCTCATTTGAATCTTCGAGCCCGGAGTTACCCATGTCTAACACAAACACGTCAATCTTCTAACACCTCTCTTTTTGTGTCCGGGGTTAAAAATAGGTCAAAGTTAGAAAGAGATTAGAACCTAATTATTAAAATAAGAAAATCTAAGACTAAACAATAATTTTCAGCCAGGCAACGAAACATCGTTATGATAGCCATTTTATCAAAATATAAATGCTTAATAAAACAAAATAATTTAATTGCAAAAATTTAATCATAATTGACATTATTTTCTTCATCTGGATCTTCGTCTTCAAAATCTCTGATCTTCACATCAGCTTCTTCCCCGTACTGAATAATATTGTCTATGGTGATCAATATGTTGTCTATGCTCTCCTCGTCCTTTATGTTTAGGGGGTAAAACCTGACTAGGCTGAAATTTTCGATAACCTCTCCAATGGCTTCTGTCAGCTTCGCATATTTCTCGTGCCATTTTGAGTGAGCGTTTCTCATGTCTGCCAAAAGTATGTGCGGGTCAGGATCTAAATAACTGAAAAATATCAAATAATAGTAAGTTTGTTTCTTCGTTAAGGCAATAAAACTTTCATATCCATACTAATATTATAAATGTGATAGTGTGTTTGTTTGTTTGTCCGTATTTCACGTCAAAACAGAGAGAGATGTTGCATCTCTGTGCATTTTCTACCGAATTTATCAAGGGGAGTATTCTGAGGAGTTGTTCGAGTTAACACCCGCTGTAGAATTTTTACACCGTACTACCCGCCGCAGACTAAAGATTCATTCATTCCGTCTGGACGAATGGCGGTCGACCACCTACGACCACACTGTGGAAGAAACTGCCTGCAGCGGTGTTTCCGGATCAATACGACATCGGAACCTTCAAGAAAAGAGCGTATAAATCCCTTAAAAGCCGGCAACGCTACCCCCTGGGTGTTGCTGGTGTCTATGGGCGGCAGTGATCACTTAACATCACGTGACCCGCCTGCTTATTTGCTGCTTGTTGGTCGACCACCACTCGTCCAGACGAAATGCATGAAATTTTAGTCTGCGGCGGGCAGTACCGTGTCAAGTTACTTACCTGTCAAGTTGATTCCTAGCCGACTTGCTGAGCAGATCCATCTTTGTGAGGATGTTGACATGTGGAAGCTCCAAATTTACCATCACACTGAGTGCTGCCATTGTGCCTGAAAATGTTTACAAGAGAAAATCTGTCAAAATTTATCATATCTTTGCAACAATCACAATCTTTAAAAAAAATTCTTGTCCTTTATGGTACAGTAATTTTTGAAATATTCTTTTTATAGGCTTTTTAACTAAAATGTAAAGTGTAATTGGTTGGGACTGGCTTGTAGTCTAGTCTGGAGTCCACCATATCTATATATGTATGTATGTGTAATAGGTAGCATAATAAAAAATTGATTCGATTTCACATAATCATTTGGGGTTTTGTACTTAAAGGGGAACGTAAAACTGGACCCCGTCCATCTTTATATTTGTTAATATGTGACCGGGCTCTATCTCATAAACTGAACATAGCTAAACAGTTTAAAATTCCACAGAACATGGCTAAAAATTCATCATAATCAATTTATCAGTATCAAAAACAGATACTGCTCCAACCGAACTTTTCTAAATTAAACAAGTGACCTCCCCGCAGTTTCACCCGCACTTCTTCCATTGGTATTACAGGATAAAATATAGCCTATAACCTTCCTTACTAAATGGACCATCTAACATTAAAAGAATTTTTTAAATCTGGCGAGTAGATCCTGACATTTAGCACATTCAACCTAATTAACAACTTCCACTTTACTGTGTGAAAAAATAAATTAAGACTTACCAGATAAAAACTTAGCCCCGTCCACCATGAACTGAGAATCCACCATAAATACAACACATATCCTGAAGTTCCACCTCTGAAGGGTGTCCACGAGCTTCCTCATCACTGGCAAGTGTGTGTACAACTCTATTTGTCCAGGACAGTCGAACAGAATGTAGTCGTCATCCACGTCGCCCAGTTGTTCTTCTAGCCAATCACAATTTTCTAAGAGGGTTCTGGAATTCACAAAATAATTATAGCAGTTTTGTAGACCTCTGTGGTGTAACGGTTAACGCACTTGACTGATATTCAGGAGGTCCCGGGTTCGATCCCCAGTCAGGTCATGGAGGAAAATTGCCTTTTCTGATTGGCCTGGATCTTGGATGTTTATCTGTATATGGATTATAAAATATAGTATAGTTGAGTTAGTGTCCCATAATAACAAGTCTCAAACTCAGTTTGGGGCTAACCCAATTGTGTGATTTGTCCCTATATATTTATTACTTATTTATTTAAACTTATATATACAATAAATTAAACTGGTAGTTTGTAAATTTACTAAGTTACTTATATTGAATGCTGACGTGAAAAAGGTGACTTTGAAGGAATAATAAAGATTTTGATTTATAAGTAAAAAATGCCTTTGAAAATAACTCTCCCTGTGTATAATATTATAGTTGCAAGGAAGGTTAATTTTTCAATTAAAATTTGTAACAATGTTAGATTCAATTCAAACTTGCAAATAAATATGTAAGTGCTCATACCCTATAGGGAGGAAGTACCCTATGGGGTGACTATGAGTACTTATTTATTTATTTACAAGTTAACCTAGAATCATGTGATTTGTCAATAACCATAAATTTGTAGTTTAATAATACGAAAAGGAATTTATTATTTGCAATTGTTGTAGTAACCCAGTCAAAGGATTGAACCGCAAAAGTAAGGCATAATTTTTAAGTAAAAGTTTGCATGAAAACCTTGTGAGACTTACTTGTATTAACTATTTACAAAACTTACTCTATACAAAATACTAGTCCACCATTTGGTCCAAACTGTAGTTCTTCATCTTCCATGGCATCATCTAAGTGTATCAGTTCCCTGATGTCTACAAGAGGCTCATAATCAAAGTGTTCAGCCGCTGGATCCAGGTTGACTACCTCTATGATGCGCTTGGAATCGTTTGCGTGTTTCACCATTGTTGAGCAGTATGTGGACTGAAATCATTACAAATTTTAGTCAATAATTTGTTCCATTTTATACAATGTTACAAATATGAACCGCATAGCCGAGGAAATCTACTTGTTCTCAATTTCTCTGAGGGAACTACACTTTAACAAGTTATAGATTATAAGCCGGCTATTTCTACCACATTATGCTAAGTCAGTAGGTAAGTACTACGAGTGTAACAATAGATATAATAGTTAGATGTGAAATAAAGAAATACTGCAAGATTCACTTAGTGAATTACCTTGCCGCTTCCTGCAGGTCCAACAACGAGTTGAGCGTATCGCATTTCGAATGAATTGTTAAATTTTCACGAAGTAGGAAACTTTGTGCGAGGTTATGTTGACATTTCTTAATTACTAGCTCCCAATAATTTCAATTAAAATGAAATAAAAGCAATTAAAAAATCACTTAAAAATGTTTTTCGAAACTTTAGGAGTTATGTTACTATTTTAGTATCTAAGCAGTATAAAATAAATTATTAACACGCTTCAGTTGCATCTAGCAGCTTTGTTTTGAATATAAATAATAAATTAATATTTGACGTTGACAGTGCATTTGACCATTTGACAATAAATTTTTTACTATCGAAAATTGTGATCGTGACCTACTAGAAAAAACGCAATAAAACACTGGCATGAATTGTAATATATTAAATTTCGAAAATGTCAAAAATATATTGGAATATTAAAAATATTATACAACAACAACTGAAGTTTGACTGTTGAAATTGAGAGTGTTTCCTTCGCTATAATATTTTACTTTATTTACTGTATTTGTTTACTAAACTATAGCTATGCCACCAGTTGGTATAGATTTGGGTACAACTTACTCTTGTGTAGGTGTCTTTCAGCATGGAAATGTGGACATCATAGCTAATGAAATGGGTAATAGAACCACTCCATCTTATGTCGCATTCACTGATACCGAGCGACTTATAGGAGACGCTGCTAAGAACCAAGTGGCTATGAATCCACGGAACACAATCTTTGATGCCAAGCGCTTGATAGGAAGAAGATACGATGACCCTAAAATACAACAAGACCTCAAGCATTGGCCTTTCAAGGTGATAAATGATGATGGAAAACCAAAAATTGAAGTGGAATTCAAGGGCAAGAAAAAGCGTTTTGCTCCCGAAGAAATAAGTAGCATGGTTTTGTCCAAAATGAAGGATGTAGCCGAAAGTTATTTAGGCGGGTTGGTCACTGATGCTGTGATAACTGTTCCAGCTTATTTTAATGATTCTCAGCGACAAGCCACGAAAGATGCAGGAGCAATTGCTGGCCTGAACGTTCTTCGTATTATTAATGAGCCCACAGCAGCCGCTTTGGCTTACGGTCTTGACAAAGATCTTAAGGGAGAACGAAACGTTTTGATTTTTGATCTCGGTGGCGGCACATTCGACGTTTCCATTCTTACTATCGACGAGGGATCTTTATTTGAAGTAAAAGCTACAGCAGGCGATACCCATCTTGGCGGAGAAGATTTCGACAACAGAGTTGTAAATTATCTCTGTGACGAGTTCAAGAGAAAGCATAAAAAAGACTTAACTAATAATCCTAAAGCATTGCGAAGACTCCGTACGGCTGCTGAACGAGCAAAACGAACATTATCAGCAAGTACAGAAGCTTCCATTGAAATAGATGCTTTATATGAGGGGATAGACTTCTTTACACGTCTTTCTAGAGCTAGATTTGAAGAGTTAAATGCTGACCTTTTTAGAGTAACATTACAACCTGTCGAAAAAGCTTTGAAAGATGCTAAATTTGATAAATCATCTATTCATGATATTGTTTTAGTCGGAGGGTCAACACGAATTCCTCAAATTCAGAATTTACTACAAAATTTCTTTAATGGGAAGAAATTAAACTTATCTATAAATCCGGATGAAGCTGTCGCCTATGGAGCAGCAGTGCAAGCGGCCATACTCAGCGGAAATCGTCATTCAAGAATACAAGACGTTCTTTTAGTAGATGTTAGTCCATTGTCGCTCGGCATCGAAACTGCTGGAGGAGTAATGACTAATATAGTGGAACGTAATGCGAAAATACCATGTAAACACTCCCAAACATTTACAACTTACTCCGATAACCAACCAGCTGTAACTATTCAGGTTTACGAAGGCGAAAGAGCTATGACTAGAGATAATAATCTATTAGGAACTTTTGATTTGACTGGGATCCCTCCAGCTCCTCGCGGAGTTCCGAAGATTGACGTCACATTTGACCTTGACGCAAATGGCATTCTTAACGTGTCTGCTAAAGAAAACAGCACAGGAAAAAGCAAGAACATTATAATAAAGAATGATAAGGGTAGACTTTCTAAAGCTGAGATAGACCGAATGCTGTCTGACGCCGAGAAGTATAAGGATGAGGATGAGAAACAGAAAGATAAAATAGCAGCTCGTAATAAGCTGGAAGCTTACGCTTTTAGCGTGAAACAAGCTGTAGATGGATGTAATGGGAAGCTGAGTCAGGCTGAATGTTCTAATTTACGTAGAAAGTGTGATGAGGTTTTGAAGTGGTTGGAAAATAATACTTTGGCAGAAAAAGATGAGTACGACCATAAGTACAGGGAGTTGAATGCAGCTTGCGCTCCAGCCATGACGAAATTACACACAGGATCTGGCGCAGGAAAGAAAGGTTCTGACGGACCAGTCATTGAGGAGGTGGATTGATTTTCTTTTATTTTTTAGTTTAGCTCGATTGTACTTTTATTTGTTCGATTTAATATGAATTCTCGTTTATTTATGACCAGTGTTTTTTTATTCCTCCTCCGTTCAGAACCTACATTTCCTCAGACACTTCGGAAAGAGAAATTATACTTGCAATAAGTACCTATAGTTCTCAATAAAAGCCTATGGACCTATCATTTTAAATTCTCGTTTCTGCAAATCACTTTCGTTGAACGTGTCCTCCTAGTCAGTCGCCCATCGGATTTGTCTGCTCAGTAAGCGGAAAAGATATACTATACGTGTACGTACATATTATGTAAGTATGTATGTATGTAAAAGCAATAAATAATAGCAATAATACGTGTCCGTAAGTAAGTATGTAAAATAAATAAGTATGAATGATAAAAATGAAATACCCATCCGAGGTCTTGTCCAAATTCGCATGCATACTTTTCCCTCGGCATTTAGGCGTTAATGCCTTTCCATTATTTGTTTGGAAGTAAATGATCTGCCAAATAAATATTTACTAACAACTAAAAGAAAAGCATAATAAAATATCTAAATAATAATAAAATATCAAATCACTTACATACTAATGGTGTTATTTTCGTGCACGGTTTTATCCTGAAATTCTTTTACAATTTTGTATACATAATTTATCAATGAAGCACATTCTTTATGTAGGACTGGAATGAAGGATATAAAAAAAACGAGACATTTCCATACTCTCGCTCTATTAGCTGTCGACTGAAGAAATGGCGGGAACGTCACAAGTCACGCCCTCTATTGGCGACATCCTGATATGCCTTTCAAACTGCCACTGATTAGTGTAGCCGAACATTCGATATTTTTTTTCGATAGGTAGTTGACCTCTCAATAACGATTATTTATAGGCAGAAGCAATAATATTACTGGTTTCAGTAGTATTTTACTAATATTAGCTTTTGATACTATTGCTTTAGTTTCAGTAATGAAATTTAATGGTGTATGTTCTTTTACGCAGATATTGTTTTTCATTATTTTTTATTCACTATTTAGCAGTGGTATCTATCTATAGTGCTAGGTAACATAGTAGTAAAACAAACATTGATTAGCAATTTCTTTATTTTTAATTTAATAACTTTAGAAATTGTTCGGAAAGAAGACAATGTTTCAGCGTTTTTATTATTATGATATGAACAATAATAATTATCGCTATAATATTTAATACTATTCATTATATTGAGATAACGTACCGTATTTGTCTATCGCTACACCCCATATATACATCCCTACCGCTGTCAACGGAACAAAATGGCGGATAGGACAAATATTTATTTAGATGCCTCGGATATTTTTAAAATATTCTTATAAATTATACTAACGAATTAGTTCTAAAGTCAGTATTCAAAATCGTTAGCCATAAAATGTACCTAATAAAATTATTTAAATTTTACCCTCATATTTATAAAAAAGGTAATAGGAATAAGCCTGTTTACTTTTGTCTCTTTAAAAACTATATTCAAAAAAGCGAAAGAGATTAAATAAATATATTTTATAATAGAAAAGGCATCTAAACCATTTTTTTTAAATAAACGGCCTTTTGTTATCGATATAAAGATATATTACACAGAATATGTAACATTATTCAAATTAATAATAATTTTCGTTGATCAGACTAGCTATAGTCGACTTCATGATAAGTTTCTATGCAATGCGGTAATAGAGCAAATTTTTAACAAATTCGGATAGGATGATGTGCTAATGTAATAATGAATTTGTAGTTGTGTAAGTATTGTATAACATTGGCCCCGATCGACGGAAGCGGAAACTAGAAAAATGATACGACACTTATTAATATAACACGTGCAATCGAACTGTATTTTGTATGTTTTTTAGATGTCGGAATATTTTGAGTTTTACATTGTTTATAATAGGATCGTGTGTAGGCACCGTCATTTTTAAAAAGTATGTAGTAGTTCCTTTGTTTGGCATTTTTATGTGAAAGAATTGAAAATTATTCTGCCTTTTGTCTAAGTAGCTGTTTGATTAGTGTATTTTGTGAAGTTTAAATTATGATAAAAAGAATATTTAAATATTCGAGGCACCCATCAAAACCAACAAATATAGGTTTATATAGAATATATATCCACAATCCATGTACATAATCAATCCATGTTACTAAATTAAATTATTCTGTACCCAAAAAAAAGTTTAAAATATTTTTTAAGTTTGAGAACAAAAATGTAGTAAACTGTCAAACAGCCTAAATTTTATTGAACTATTATAAGCTATTCTTAGAACTATCTTAGTTGTATATTTAACATCGATATGTATGTATGTTGGTATCTCTAAAACTGTATTAGGTATAGAAAGATCCATGTCATGAAAATTTTAAAATCTGCTCCTCTGAATTCCAAAATTGGGGTCTAAAATCTATAAAGATAATTTTGTAATATTTCCAATACACTTTAGATTGACAATAATTTTGATTAATCATGTTTTTTTACCCTTTTACGAAGTATGCTCTGGGTTTTTCTATTTGTCTACTTATTTATCTATGAAATAGTACTAAATGTGGCATTTTTCTTAAATATTTACATTAATAATTGTTCATAATTATATACACGATGCAAGGAGTATGGTTCCTTTAAATTTACAGTTTTTTTACTTAGATATATCCTAAGAAAAAATAAGGGAAATAATAATAATGATAAATAAATAATTAAAAAAAAAAACGAAAAAAGAGATTAAAAGCAAATTTATTGCTAAAAATAAAATAAAACTATAACCACAAGCAATACATTAATTTGCTTAATCGTACGTTTGATTTGTTGCTAAATTTGTACGTCGTCTAAAAATGTAAAAAAAAAAAGAACTTAAAATGTTGAAAAATGAGAACATAGCGACATCACAAACTTGAGCTACCCCGACACGTATAAAATAGTTATAGAAAACATACAATATTATAAAATAAACATTCATAATTTAATTGTAAAACTTATAACCTGATTATAATAATATTTTAAACCTCTCCGGTTCATATAAACATAATAATACTTTTCAACTGGGGTCTGTTTGTCATAGCTTAAATTTACATTACGATTGCACTTTAAACTTTCATTAACAATTAAATGAACTTCTATCACTAATTACCGGCAACGAATACTTACAGTATACTCTACCCTATCTATGTACAGTCGGCGCGCGATGCGACGCATTTTTTTGGTATATTTATTTACAATCGAATAAAAAGCCGTAACTTAAAAAAATACTCAGATATTTGTACCAATCAGGGTACGTTACGAACACTAAATAATAAAATTAAAAAATTAAAGCAAAATGCATATTTTTGTATCGTAAGGTTTCCGCGTCCGTGCGGACGTATGCCTGGCATATCACGAGGGGTCTATTTACAAAGTCTTTGGCCTCACAATCGAATCAACGAACACGTCTAACTACACATAGTATTCGCACTGAACTACGCCATCGTCCGGGCCTACAATAAATAATCGTCTCTCACGCGTTCACTTCAATATTCCCATCTGTCGTCATCGTTTTCCGTTTTAATTTTGTCCTCCGGGAGGACGTCTTCGGGCGTGTGCGAGGCGCGCGGCGTGTGGGGGGTGTGCGGGGTGTGCGGGGTGAGGGGCGTGTGCGGCGTGCGCGGGGGCGGGGTGGCGGCGGGGGAGCCGTCCCGCGCCACGGCCGCGGGCTCCACGCGCACGGTCTCCTCGGCTTCTCTCCTATAGTCGTCGCTTCTCATAACGCACACCCCATTTATTATAACCTCGTCGGGATTTCTCGGCTTCTCGTCCTGCCAGTCGGGGTTGACCCACTGCGGCGCGGCGGGTTTCCTTCTATTGGATCGGCTGCCGGCGGGGGTCGAGGCCGCCTTCGGTTCAGTCTTTGATTCCCCGTCGTCTAGCGAGTCTTCCGACCCGAGGTTGCTCTCTACGTCGTCGTCCTCGAAATCGTCGCCGTCAGGTTCGCGTTTCAAAGGCATCGACAGATCTAGGCCTCCGCTTTGATCCTTCCCTCGCTCGTCGGGAGGAACCAAGCCGCGTCCTATCAACGCAGCGAGATTAGTATTCGCCGCGAAGTAAGGGGGATACGGTAACGGAACTCCTGCGAGGCCCATTCTTTCTTTTTGAAGTTCAAGCAGCCTCTGGTTCAGCAGTAATCTGAACTGAACCGGCTCGAAAGGCGCCGAGGATTGATCTCTTGCTGGCGGTTCCGCGGGAAGACCGTGGGGAGCTTGCTGCTTTAGCCGCATGCGGTGATTGTGGAACCAATTAGTGATCGTCCTCGTCGATAAACCTAGTTCTCCAGCTAGGAATTCTATCGTGGGCATGTTGGGATAAGGATCGAGCGCGAACGCGAGTCTTAAAGCTTCTTTTTGTTCCTCAGAAAATAGTACTCTCTGTTTCTTCGCCGAAGGGATGCCAGATGTAGGCCCCGGAGAGCTTGAATGATAGAACTCTGAAGTGTCATTTGATGACGTGTCAGAGGAATTGTCCTGTCCGGGTCCGCTCGATCGTCGTCGTTTGTTAGCCTCACGCCTCTCATTTTTGAGCGCTTGAAGACGATCAATATTGTGAGCATCACTCAGCCATAACTGCATTCTTATGAAAGGCTCTCTGCCTTTGATACTAAGCATGTGCCAGGGCTTCGGTTTAGACAATAACTCGCTGACCGAACCCTGTGATAATCCGAGAACGGCCTCACCGAATATTTTTTGGCCGATGTTGTTCGCTAGGAGTGCTTCTTTGATTTTCGTCGTAATTGTTTGGGTGTCGAGGTCCTGCGTCAGAGCAGCCATTTCGTAGACGCTGGGGGACATGTGCTGGTGCAGGCTGCGCATGACTTGGTGTTGGTGTGGTTGCGAGGGGGGTGGGGGCTTGCGCTCCTTGTTGTTGTTGTCGTGGTGCTGCGGAGGGAGGGTGACGGCGTGGTGCGGGGGGAAGCCGGGTGGCGTCAGCAGCAGCGGCGCGGGCTGCGCCAGGTGCGCCAAGTGTCCTGCACTCAGCAACTGTTCTTGCTGCATCTTGCTGAGAAGCGAGCTCGCGTCCGACAGCATTTTCTGCGCTGGAGGCATGGGCTTGTTCATATTGGGCGGACAGGCTGTGGACAAGAAGGAACTGCGTTATTAAACTCACACATTTTGTTACTTATTATAAATCTTCTCTCAACATTTTCTCAATTATTTTTCATTTATTACAAATCATAACATAATTATCAAATGTATAGATTTTAGTTAAGTTTGAAAATAATGTATCTGTGTATATGCAAAATAATGTTACTTACGAGGCGCTCCGCTATAATTTCCAGTCCTCATCAGCTTCTCAGGCGCGATTTTGTACTGTGACGCGACCAGCTTGTGCACCGCGTTGTCGTCTTCAAGGAACATCTTCATTCTGATGAACGGCTCCCGGCCCTTCTGCGTTAGCATGTGCCAGGGCTTCGGTCGCGCTAGCAAGTCACTCACTGACCCTTGCGACAGCCCCAACACCGACTCTCCGAATAACCTTTGACTGATTGAATACTGGCTCAGCGCTTCTTTTACCCTCCGCACGATATCTTCCGTATTCAAATTGTTAAAAAGATCGAACTGCTGTTGCGTTATTGGAGGAAGCACCGCCTTCATCGAACGCTGTGGCGGTGCGTGGTGCGGGGGGTTCGTCGGCTGAGATATCAGGCTGTTCGTTATCGATGCCATTCTCTGTAAGGGGCTCGCCGCAGCCGAATTGCTGAAGTCATCATTTGGCGTTATCGCCGGCGGCAGTATCGCATTCCCCAGCGGACTCGATGCAGAGGAACCAGTCGACTGCTGTCCTGGTTCCAATTTGGGCCTGACTAAAGAGAACGCGCTGCCAGCATGCCTTATAGCCTCTTCGGCGTCTATTGGCCTATCCTTATCGCTATCAGTCATTCCGTTCATTTTGGCGTGTTTATCTTTAGGCAGGGAGAGATCTTGGACGGCTCCGGAGCCGTTTATGTGTTGGTTCTGAGCTTGCTGCATGGCTTGCTGCTGCAGAGCGAGGAGATTGGGGAAAGGCGGCATTCCCGGGAGGTTGTGAAGGTTGGGAATATTCCCGCCGGGTTGAATCTTGGCCAGCTCGCGGTGGTAAGCTTCGAGCGCCATTCGGATGTCTTCGGGCGGTCGCTCCATGTGCGGTGGCATGCCTCCGCTGAAAAAAGGCGGGAACATGCTACACTTTAGTTTTAGATTTGCTGTCCTCGTGTACATTACAAATTTATCTAATTATATACAGGTATGAGCTCTTATTTTATGATACAAGTCGTTGTTATTTTGACTTATAATTTATCCTACTAATATTATAAATGCGAAAGTTTGTGAGTATGTCAGTATGGATGTTTGTTCCTCTTTCACGTAAAAACTACTGAACCGATTACGATGAAATTTGGTATGTAGATAGCTGAAGACCCAGAATAACATATAGGCTACTTTTTATTCCGGATTTCCCGCGGGTTTGATTCCTAATTGAATTTTATAGAGTTTCCACGTGGACGAAGTCGCGGGCGGCTTCTAGTTTATTTATAATGCAGCTATATTACTGTAAACTAGTAAATGTATTTTTATTTATATAATTACTTTTAAATTTATATCTTCGATTAAAAATAAAGATCTAGATTCACAGTTCCGAACAAAATCAATCAAAAAAAACGTTCTTACTTCAATAAATGATTATTTCGCAAAGTTCTATGATTATTTCGACAATCCATTTCCAGAACCGTGTATTAGAAA